>BGPR01017321.1:14202-32807 GCA_013235015.1 Araneus ventricosus | reverse complement strand
TCATTACTTCGTTCGGTTACGTATTGCTATCTGAGTGATCTTAAAGAAATAGTTCAAGAATTTACTCTCTATATTGGAAATATTTCAATTCAAATTATTGAAACTCTTGTTTCTGCTGCATCTGGAAAATCTTCTAGAAATGTATACACATAAAAATTTTAAATTAACATCCTCTCCTCCTTCCGATTATCAATGTTTAATGTAATTAATGTTTTAAAAATTATATCATTATGCAAACTGATAATTATTTCGTAATTACTCTGTATATATGCTTTTCCGTTATCCTGATTTTAGGAAATAGTTGAGTATACTACAAGCATATCAGTGTCTTCAAATGTCCTGGCAAAAAATAGTTTAAAAACCTGTTTACTCAAATATTACGGTAATAATAATAATAAAAATTACGAAAATCGTTTGTTCCATCCAAAACTTTTATTTTGTACAGGAAAAACACCTCTCTCTCTTTCAAGATTCGGTTACAGTTAAAAAATGACAAAAAAGAAAAAGGAAATAAAAGAATCCAAGACACTTTGGAATTGAAATTCGCAAGAGATTTGAGAAGAAATTAACAAATGAATAAACTCTCATTTTTCTTTTTATTGAAATGTGTATGAATGATGCAAACTGGTCTTTGGAACATATGTAATACAGAAATTAAAATTTTAGAAACATTAACTGAAACATTCCTAAAATTAATTTTAAATTTACGGAAATAACCTATTATGTAGAAATTCATAATTTAAAATAAAAATGCATTTATTCATTGGTAACAAAATTTGTTTAAATTTATCAGTCTTAGATATTCTTAATGAATGCATCTTATTCTATTTCACAGTAGACATTTTTTAATTTTAAAAACTTTTCGTAACTTAGTCTATCAATTTATACATAAAACACACCTAAAAATTCCTTAATCACCAACAACAGCAAAGGATTTCTTACAGTGAAATGCAGCTCTAAACACTTCTTAAAAATCAAAATAAAATCTTCGGAAAATTTCCTTGGAACTTTATCTTAATATTTAAAATTTAATTATGAATTTATTATTTGTAATATACAGTACCACATCTAATTTAAAACAGAATATATTTTAAAATCCTTATACTTAAAATAAATTGTTCCGCTATAACTGTTGCTGCTCATGCGATATACAAATAATGACTAAATTTCGTCAAAGCATAATAGTGCTTAACATGAAGTTATCACTTTCACTTTATAGTCAACACACGCTGCGTTTAATTTGACAGAAGGGGCAAAAGGTTTTAAGGAATAATACAAGATGTGTCAGATAGTAATATTTCATTTGAAGAGCATATTAATATATCAAAGTAATTGCTCCATAATGAAGAAATTTATACAATTTAAATGGAAAAACAAAAGATAATTTTAATTATAATATATATTATATTTTTATATTATAAATTTTTCTTTCAAGTATAAGACTGCTGTTAAAAGTTTTACTATAGGTGGCTGAGTATACTCGTTCTAATCAGATGGATATTCAATCTACCACTAAACTTCCTATGTGAAGCCGCTTACCAGAAAAATATTTGTATATTCTTAGCTAAGATATGAAAATGGTTACAAGAAAATGGTTTGTGTTTATTGGAAATATAATAAAACTGTAAACTGAGTTGAATTCCTAAAGAGTAAAATGCGTAATAGGCAACAACCTCGAACACTAATAACATTCTGTTATGGCCACGGATCGTTTGTGCCGACGGGCAAAACGAAATGGCTCTTAGCTTCCGTACTGCCCGCTGAGAAGCGCTGTGATAGTATTTCACTTTTGCCTTATAAAGTTCTCGAATTTATGTCTGAAATAATCTCTTTAAAATCATGCGTTATTTAAAAGGACAGTAATACAATTTGCATGTTCATGCGATAAAAATATTTTTATATATACTATATAGTATTGTAATTTTAGTGGTAGCTTTTAAGAAATTTTTATTATTCAAAACTATTGTTGATCTTAAGCGCTCCGTTGGTTCCGCTAAGGGGGTATTGAGAGAATGCGTGCTTTTCCCTCAAGGCGCATATGATAAAATTTTAAATTAAAACAATTTAGACAAGATTTTGCCGTGATGGTTACTTACTTGTTTGGGTTGTTAATCAAAGAGGTTTCCCAGACTTTTAAGGAATTTAATCTGCGAATCCGACATGCAAATTACGGTGCGCGCCCAATTAATTTTGTCAAGTTAAAGGGTTAATTTAGTTTCGTTAGCAGTCTCAAAATGATTCCATATTTGGTCATTTTGGAATTAAAGAATTTTGAAATTCAATTCATGACTTATGACGCAGAATTATATTGGAGTGATTATAATTCCTTCTACTCCTAGTTAGGAACATCCTACGATTTCGCTAGCATCGGAAGCTCGAATCTAGTAGCTTCGCTAGCTCATTGAATGTGATAATCTACGTTTTTTATTACTGACATGAAGCAGGAAAAATTGTGCTCACGATGCTTGCGGCATCTCAAATGGGCCTGGATAAATTGTTTTAACTTTAAAAAAACATCTTATAGCTCCGCTAGCAGCGCCAGCCGGAACCTTGTAGCATCGGTAACTCATTGAATGTAAGGAATCTGCGTTTATGATGGAATTTGGTATTATAGTGGCTTTGTGAGTTTTGAAACGGTTATAGCTCGTTTGGAATCAGTGTTTCATTTATAAAATAGCGAACTTGTTTGAATGTCAAATTGTATATTTTACAATTCAACGGTCTATCATTAGTTATTCCACAGAATAACTAGGTAAAGTTCGAAAATATTAATCTATTACACTCTACGACTAACTTGATCAGTTATTCCATGAAATAACTAATTATTCTATAGAATAACTGAATTATACACTTTAATGGCGACATATATTTAATCAAATTGTTCAAGAAGGAGGGCACAACATTTTCTCTTAAGCTGGACAATCACGGTCAGACCACACCACACAAATGACGTGGCAGCGCTCCACACCACCTCAATCTTCGGCCCATCTATCTAGTTCACTCCGACCCCCTAGCTCTACTGAGCCTAACCCTCCTCTCGCTTTCAAAACGGGAACACCCACCCGCTCTAGAGAGAAACCCTCACTTCTCCTCCCACGCGGGTCCACATTTTGAGATTTTCTCTTTTCTGAGAACCTCACTCTCCCTCCCCCATGGACGAATTTAAGATTTTATAACCCAACAATCAAAATGAATAACGAATGATTGTGAGGATCCAAACTTTTCGATCACACCACGGCAAGTCGCATCGGATTTTCGCATTGACGACGGGTTTTGGAGCGACACGACCGAAATTGGGTGGTGTGGTCTAACCGTGAATTGTTATGATTAGATTTAGGTTTAATTAAAATAGGTTTATTAAATGCAATTAACCTAATTAGGAATCCCAGGTTCGAATTTTATCTAATAATAATTTTTATTAATGCAATCAATTTAACGCTCAGAATGCGACACAAAGAAAGGCAATATTAATTTGAAAAATATAACATTAAACTTTATTACAATATAGATATTTAATTATAAATTTAGCATTAAAAAAATAAGCCGAGGAAGAGTACGATCGCATAAAAATAATGAAAAGAGTCTCTAATCAACAGCCCGTAATTTTCTCTAGAGATTCGATATAATCAAATGTATTTCAAACTCACGATGCGGCGTCACGCAATCTCTAGTCCCGTGTTCATTAAAATATATGCTCTTGTAGTTTCCAATCAAAGGCACTGATAAAACCACGTCAATTAATTGCCTTCTTCACTCACCATATATGGTCTCAATAAAATCTCTTAATTTACTAGGCAGCCGCCGTCACCATTCAGAGAAATCGGCTCACTTCTATTCTTGTTGAATTTTTCTCAGATTCCCTTTTTTCTTATCTTCACCCTTTTATACTACTCGGTGTCCAATCTCCGTCCTTTGCCTTGCTGAATGGACCATGGGGTGGTGGCTCTTGATTGTTCTCGACTTTTCTAGAGTCCAGGGGATACGTCGCTTTACTCGCGAGGATTAGAGGGTAGTGTCTTGATTCTTCTCGATCTATCTAGAGTTCAAGGGTGGCGCCGTCTCTGCTTAGTGAAGGCTTGACGTTATTCGCCGCCATTCTGGAAATTTCTATTCCAGAGATTTCTCTCGTTCACTATGTAATTCACTGTGTTCTAATTCAAACAAAATATTACATAACAGAATGTCATATTTAAGGCTCCCATCAACTACAGTAGATTCCCGATAATCCGAGTTAATGTGGACAAAGCTCACCTAAGATAAGCGACAAACTTGTTTAAACGGGATTTACATAAATGCCCACTTATTAAAAAGTTGAAATATAAATTTATACACAATTTATTAAATTTTTATGGTATACTTACTGTCCTTAGGTTGTACACTGCTAATGCGTGTAGTATAAAAACAGGGAATGAAATTGTTGATTTGAAAAAATCTTTGATAGTTTTTTGTTTGTGGGAAGATAAACGTTTCTTTGCTGTAATGTTTCACCATTTTGTTAGTGTCATCAGAATTGTAGGTGTAGCCACTTCTTGATGCTCAATGTATTCAGTAGCTTTTTTAATCGAACTTAGACCTTCAGAATGCGTAATTTTCTTCTGGTTAACGTAGTTTCACTGGAATATCGTCAATCACTCAAAACAAACTCGCTTGTTTAGTACGGACACTCCTCTATGCATTGTTAAATTGACAGAGATATACTCTACACCACTGGTTGAGTTTGACCTTTAGGAAAAGAAACTGTCTTTGCCTATGATGTCTAAGGTGAAGGTGGAAAGGGAATCTTTTTAGTCAGTATAAGAAAAAGGGATTTTCTTTGGTGACCCGATTAAAGCGAAACTCGGTTAAGCGGGACGCGGATAATAGCGACTTGCTATATTTTATTCTAATTTTCTAAATATTCTTCTATTAATCCCTTCTGATCTGTCAGGCTACTGTCTGAAAAAACCCGCTTTATCATAAATGTTGTTCATTAGTAAAGAAAAAAATCTTCTACTTTGTTCGAGACATGACAAAACCCCTCAAAGAATGGAAAACATCAGCTCCGAGTCATTAGTTTAAGAAAATAGAGCTGTTAGACAAAGGAACGTTTTAAATGTGCCGCATAGTTTAAAACATAAGGGATAAACTTTTCTTGAAGTGTACTTGAGATAAAAAAGATTTTTCTTCCATAAAAAATGAAGAAATAATTTCAGACAGGTTATTAAGTATATATTCTTTATAGATAACATTTTATTTCCAAAATATGTATTCTAAGTAGCATTTAGCTGAATTCTGTTGAATAATTTACCTTTCTTCTATTATGTTTTCCTCTTCGTAATCTTTTTACTCGAGCAATGTTTTCTTTAGAAGAGCATCTTAAGTAAAAGCCCTCTTTAAACTGGGTATATTTTCTCACAAATAAAAAAACTAAGATCTTTAGGCTGATTCAATTTTAGTGATTTGCAAAACCTATCTAATGTGATTAACGGCTTTTATAATTTCGTATAAAAGAAAAGAAATAAAACACAATAATTTAATTAAAAAGTGAGAAGATGGCGCCTAATAAGAATTTGAATCATTATTGTAGATATTTTAATCACTCTTATCCGACTAATAAATAAATGTTTGGCTTTATTTCTCATTCTTTGATGCTAACGTTTTGTTTCATTTTCGTATTAATTTGTGAGGGAATCATGCTAATATTTTCGATCTCGATAAGTTATTAAATCTTCTTCGCTATTAGGAGGAGATATTGTATATCTCCTCGACGTTGTTCCATATTCAGAATGTCGTACCGCGCCGAGAAGATATCGTAACAATACTGTCAAGCATCTTCTCTATTAGTTTAAGATATTGTATGATATCTCCTATACGTTGTTCCAAATTCTAAATGCACTACAATATCGCGAGGATGTCGTAAAAATACTGTCAAGCATTTTCCCTATTAGCACAAGATATTGTATATCTCCTATACGTTTTTTCAAATTCTAAATGCAATACAATATGGCTAACATATCGCAACAATATTATTATTATTAGGGTTGTTTATGTTGTAAAATGCACGTTGAAACAAATCCTACAACAACATTTTCCTCGGGTCTTAATAAACTGTCCTTTACGGAGCAAACTTCCGCATGGAATGTTCGAGACATAATACATCTGCTTAAATGATAAGAAACATATATTAATTAATAAAAAATAATAGTGCATGCTCTTCAAAAATCGGTTATCGATGGATTGGATGAATCGATTGAATGTTTTACCCATTTCCTATCGGCAAAATATTTGACAGAGTCACCCAGATCCCAATTGCTTTACCGATTTCGCCAATTTTAATTTTATTTGAAATCTCATGACCCCTAGATTTACCATCATTGGTCACTTGCCGCCCTCCCCATTTCCGAGAGAAATTGCAAAATAAAAATTTAACAGATTATAATTGTTGAGTCCTCCAGCTGTCGACATTTGGACCGATTTCTCCACTTTGAAAGTATAACTACATGCTATTAATATTACGGACGAATAGCTGGTCGCCGAAGACTGCTAGTCATTGTTTAAGAGTAAGTTATAGCCCTTGGTAATTGGTGCAATTCAAATAAAGTTTACAATTATAAAGTGTATGAAGACTCCCCTATCCAGATAGGCTTATGTCTTCAATGAAAACGTATCGGCTATACTTACCTAAACTGAAGAAAATTCCCTTAAATTAAAGGGAATCTGGAGAAGATTGCTTTCTATTAGAACTCTTGAAGAAAGAATTAGAGCTGGCATTTTTTCATAGATACCATTTTTCTCCTTATTAGTCCTGAAGTTTTCTGCTTTCCTTCGCGAGATGTTTGTGTATAAGTGGTCAGAGTATTTCTAATTAACTTTCTTGAAAATATTCGCAAACGTGACTTGTTCAATGTCACTTGGATGCTGATTATTCAAATAATTCAATTATTCACTGCTTCCAGCTTTTGTTATTTGTGTAAAAGAAACGGCTAAATTGTAATGTAGTGTTTTGATATAAAAAAGGTGTATTTTATTGACAATTAGGATCACCCTTATATGATAAGACACATTTTTAATACCAAAACATTAACTACAATATACCACGCCTGATGCTTCGTTTGTGTCTTTACGCCCATCTGCATTGGAGTTGCTTTATTTCATCTGGTGCTTTACAGAATATTTTTTATTTTGTTTATTATCCTACCACTTTTTTAAAAGAAAATATTTTTTGATATTTTGTCCTATCATGCACTGATTTACAAGGAGGGCATGAGAACTGAAACTGGACAACATGTTCACATTTTGTGGGCGTAAATCAAAAAGAAGCTTCGGACGAAAACTCATTTGAGTCGACTTTTGATTGTTAAATATTACAATCTGTTTTTCGAGAACGAAATATTTTTACATAAACAAGTTATCAGGCCTAATTTCTCAAACGCTTGTCCCATCTGGGAGGGAGGGCTTGTGGTAAGGTTCTGGTATCTAGGTTGGAAACCCGATTATATTGAACTTTTTTATTAGTTGGGTCCCTCTTGCATGTTAAATGTGGCGTGGTTCGAACGTCTTCCCGCTTCTGTGATACAGAAGTTTGAAAGTGTAGTGCCAGATCAGGTGTCGCCCTCGTCAAGTGACCTAACGCCACCTTGAACCCCCGATACCTATGACTACTAGAGTCACCTCATCGGTTTTAATCGTCATCTGACCGCTGTTCAAAATTACGTTGATCGTCCCAAAATAGTTCTCGAGTTGGTTCAAAAAGGGGAAGTTAATATATACTAACCTAAAGAAAACTCATTTGGTTATTGGCAGTTAAACTAACTAACCACAACTAAACTAACCACAACAAGGTGAAAGTAATTAAAAATAAAGTTGTTTTGCATTATCGCAAACGTGCCCTCTGACTTGAGAGCAGTGTTGGAATACAACCTCACGATACTGGCACTCTAAGCCTTTTAGATCACCGAAATCCACTCTTGTATCGTGGTAATAGTGGTAGCACTTGAGTCTGACCAAATGTGCCAACACTGGTACTCATGTACACAAACCAATCTACATCATCCAGATTGTAGGAAAACTGAAAAATTAAGGATAACTGGAAACTTTAAAGTAATGCTCTCGAACTATGTGTTTAAAGAAACTCGTCAGCTGTTCTTACGCGACATTTTTTATTATTTTACCTTTTCAAGATTGTGATATTTCAGAGTCATATATTCGGTTTCGATATTGGGAATTCGCGAGTTTGAGCCCAGATTTCATTGGGTAAATTCAACTCGGCATACGTTAAACGTGTCTTCTGGGTACAAATTATCTTACAAGAAGGGACACAGCAATTTGCTGATTGTATTTTTGGTGTAAAACATCTACGCACCAGCGTGATATGGAGTTGGAGATGTAGGTGATGACTTATGTCATCCTTCTACAGACTCGTGTCGTGATCGGGGATCGAGATCTAGTTTATACCGAAGTTTTCACGAAAAATCTACGGCGTGGAACCGAACTGCGCCTATCTTATGTTTTTTGTTTTGTTTGCTCTATCTACTTATATTGCTATTCACATCTTTATAAAAAATTTAATATAATGCCGGAATTTTAATAATTTTTTTATTTTAAAAATTCATACAATACAGCTCACATGATTTCAGCGTGCATGAAATAAAAATATAATAATGCACATTATATTTTTGATTTGGATAAATGTAAATACTAACCAATTTGCTTTCAACATATATAAACAAATTTTGAAATAAAAGTAATAATAGATAAAATAAACCTGTTGAAAAAGGGAAAGAAACACTTTTGCCTTATAGTTCTGGAGGCAGCGACACATTTTTGTTCACCATTTTTTAGTTGTTGATTTTGATATATGCTGTTGTTCTTGACTGATACAGCTTTTAATATTAACTAGCTCTGTGAAGCGGCGTTGTACGGGCTATCACGAATAATAGGATATTCCCGGGCGGAGAGAAGTGAGGTCACGTGAGACCTTGGGATCCATACATTTTCGTATGCCCCGCCTCTGTTTTTCTCTACAATCAACAAATATTGTCACTTACTTTCCCTAACAAATACGAAACAAACAAATACGTTACGAAATTAAACACTTTATTACAAAAAAATAAAGAAAAAAAAGCATGAAAATGATTTTTTTCCGTTGTTAATAAATCCAAACACAGAAGCTCGCTCAAAAAGAAATACCAACTTCCGTTAAATAAATAAAAAAAAAATGCAACACCGGATGCGAAAACTAACAATGGGGGAAAAAGAATCCGCCGTGAATGAATTCTGTATGCTACCAATAGATGGCAGCACGTCAATTCATTCGTTTTGACGTTTTTAATTAATATCTTTTTAACTAATTACAATTTCGGAATTTAAATAGTCGAAATGGATTCCTTCGATTATTTTCCATCTTTTGGTACTTACGGCTAGTTTCAGGATTCAGTGGTTCGTGAGAAGATAGAAGGACATAGATACATATGTTTGTTAACGTTCGAATTTTAATATATAAGATTGTATTAACTTATTATACTTTACTTTTTAGTATGATAAACTTCGAAGCATGGCTCTAAATATAATCCAACTTGATAATCTTAATAATCCAACTTGATAACACCAAATACAAAAAAAAGTGAAAAAATGACCCTATTTAAAATTTGGGAAATAAATCTACACACGCTATTTTCACGTAATCCGTATTAGGAAACGGATTTCGCATTCCGTTGGAATAGCTAAAGCTTTAAAAACAATGCTGGGTGCTATTTTTGCAACTGCAAGACACACACACTGGTGGGGAGAAATGAACGATCATCGATGTGAGAAACCGATGAAAATTGGAGTGATGTAAATGTTGGATATTTCAACAAATCCGGATATCCAACCGATCCATTTCCACTGCCTGGAAATAAAAGCGAAAATACTACCGGTATAGATTTGGGGTAGAGGCTCTCTAGCGAAAACTGCAAATCTACTGCGTGTCTTGCGGTGCGGAAAAGGTCTGGGACATATATAATCTGGTGGGAATTATCGTTTGGAAAGCGGCGGGGTGACGTTAGATGCAATAGAGTATCCGGTAGTGGATGGATTTGCGTGAAGTGGTGTGGTCGTAAATGACTTGCCCAACAGCATGGAAATGGAATAGTTGAGAGTGCCACCATGCCACTCTCAGCACTCTTGAATGACTGATTTTACATTCAGAGTAAACTTTTTGAATGTAAAAGTTGAGTTACTGTTCAGCTTCTGAATTCTATAATCCGAAAAAGAAAGCATTATCGTCTTAACCCTCTGCGTACGGGTGATTTTGATACATTCCGGTTCTAAAATACGGGGCATTTTTTTCTTTAATTACATATATTACTATCCACGTCTTTATAAAAAAATTTAATATAATGCAGGAATTTTAATCAATTTTTAATTTTAAAAATATAATACGGTTCACACGATTGTAGCGTGCATGGAATAAAAATATAATAAAGGATATTTTTGATTTAGAAAAATGTTTATGCTAACAAATTTGTTTTGAACATATATAAAGAGATTTTGCATTAAAACGAATAAGAAATGAAATCAAAATGTTGAAAACGACACTGCAACTCGTAAATCCATAGTTTCGCACACGTTTGCCGATTAAATGATAAAAGAAAGGCCCCATGAATGAAAGAACAAATGACGATGAAATAGACTTGTAGCGCCATCTAGATGCAAAACGAAGAGTGAAATAATGACTTTTACAATCGTTTTGGCCTGCATGGAGAAAAATCGGGATCGGGTGTTGAAAATATGGAAAATAAATTTACACACACTATTTTCAAGTGACTCGTATGCGGAGGGTTGCGAAAACTTTCTTATAGTTCCATGGACTATAAAAAAATAGAATGGTAAGATTCTAAAGGAAGGATTTAACTCTTTAAATGGCCATTTTTTTCTAATAGTGGTATAATTAAATAATTTTGGGTTGAGATTAATTTCAGATAAGAAATTCATTTAGGTTATTGGACGACATTTTTTGTTAATAAATGTTATTAATTAATGCTTAATTACCAAGTTATGGTTTGAGATAGGAAAGTAGAATATTTAAGTTTATATTTCATAGAAACATTTGGCTAGAATTTACACCAGCATTAAAAAGTGCATTTAAAAACTCATGAATTTAGTGGGAAGTATATTTCCCATGGCCTGAGAAAGGGTAAATCCTGAATCATGCAATGTGCTTTGTTCGTTTGCGCAGAAAGATTTTTTCAACGCACTGACGTCTAAAATTTTTAAATACCTGATACAAAACATAAATTGATCTGACACGTAATGTAAGCTATATAACTGACATATTTTAAATTCAAATAACTTCAATACCATTTAAATTCTATTCAAATAATGGTAGAAACGGTATAAAATTAATTAAAAGATAAATAGCACAGAATAAATTATAAAACTTTTCTCAAAATTTAAAAAAATAAAAAAACAGTGGCCAAAAATTTAATTAACATTCTAATATAGGAACTATAATCTTCATCCCCAAAAATATAAAGCAAAAAATAAACAAGTGTTTGAAACAGAGAAATAGTTGATTTTATTGTAACAAGCAGCCATAGCGCAATGCATTCTAAATTTGAAATGACATGAGTTTATCAGATGAACATGAAATGACTCCTTCGTTGGTGTAAGTATACGTGATTCCAATCATGGTATAAAGCTTGTTGACGTGAAAAATGGCATTGGTGTTCAAAATAGCGATTCTGATCATTTGGAATGCCCTACTTTCGGGGTGGTGATAAAATACCATGTCGGAGCGAAGCGAAAATGTTGAAAGAATTCAAAAGACTAATTAAAAAGATTTGTTATATTAATTCAAAAAATACAAGTAAAAATAACTTTCAGATAACGGGAAAGAAAAATTTGAAACATCCTCTTAAAATGGATTTTCATCTAAGAAAGAGAAAAATCCTTTCTCCATTTCTAAGCGATTAGCAAATACAAGATGTGGTCCGATTGGTCGCCTATGATGTTATCTATTCTAGCCTTCCTTCGTTAGCTATAAATCTGACACTTATTCATGCAATTCCCGAAAAAACATAGGAACAGAGCTATCTGCAGGGCGACTAGAGATCCGCAGATCAGCTACGCGTTTAGTTCGAAATTCTAATGGTTTAGTGATCGCGGGAAAAAAAGGAACCACCCAGCATTATTTCGCCGTCGTTCATCGTGTATTAAAACAAAAGGTACCGATTTTCAGGAAATAACGTCTAGTAAAAGATTCCATTCCTAAATATTTCATAAGGGTCTTCTGGATATTTATAATTGCACTAACTTTTAACTTTCCAACCGCAACATACATTTTTGTTGACAGATTTCAAATCTCCATGAAACTTTATGGCGGGAAACCAAATTTGATCACTCTGTCTGTACTTGTTTCGTAATTATAAACAAATGAAATTTTGAGTTTCTAATGTTAAAGTAAAATTTTGAATTGTTATTGATATCTCGAGAAATAATATAGTTACAGACGTAGAATTTTTTTTTTGTTGTAATAGTATGAAGTAGTCTACATTTTCTTCACTTATGATTTTGATTTTACAATAATTTTGAGTGCATGTAATATTTTATCATATTTGATGCAAAAAAATTTTTTTTTGAATAGCAACACTTAAAAATTTTAACAGTAATCGATGCAGACGGCTAATTTATAAGCCTATTCAAATTTGCAGCTTTTTCAAGCTAGTAGTTTTGAAATTACAAGAAATTTTCGATTTTCGCTCTAGAAAGATGCGGTTAAGGGAGCAACATATATTTCGTAAATGTTTTCATTACTCATTATAATCATTATACCACTTTAATTATAATTTAAAATTTTATAAATTTATGTGGTAATTGGCATTAACCAAATAATTCAAGCACGAAAAATTAGATTATACTCCATAAAATAATTCTCAACAAGTTGGTAATTTTAACACACATACTAACTTTTCATTAAAGCAATGAATATTCTCTTTCATTCGATTACTTCCACTCATGCAGAAAAGCCTATATAAATAGTTATGCTTCATTAAAATTTTAATGTTTTGTGATCAAAATTTATTCAGGCGAAAGTGAAAATTATACAAAATTTCCAGAGCTATTGGATATCATAATTTTTGCAGAATAAAATAAATACTTTTGGAGAAAAGTTCTATGCTACAAAACATTTTTACGCATCAAGTTTTATCGATTATAAAACGTAGATCATTTTGAAAATAGCATTTAAAGAGCAAAATAATTTAAAATGCTACTACCAACATTTAAAAGCAAGCAGAGAACTATCTAAATGTGGAGACGACACCTTTTTATTTAGAACACAAAATGTCAAATATCTTCCAATCTATTAAGCAGATATTAACCAAAATTAATATCCGGGGTATTTTTTCATGAGAAATTTATTTATGACATCAAACAAGGGTGTTGCCAATGAAAATTTTTGAAGTTAGTGCAATTTTAAATATGTAGGCGACTCCTTCTGAAGTTTTAAACCTTAGAATCATTTAGTATACGTTATTTCCTATATTCGGTTCTTTCTTTCTTTTTTCACGTTATGATTTTCGTATCACGCAATTTATAGATAATATTCCAGGCCCTGAAAACATTATCTTGTTCAAACTTAAAAGTAACACCAAACATAAATTTACCCCATCATTTCACCAAAATTAATGAAGTTTAATCATTTCAAATTACTTTCATTGAAAAATTAATGTTCCACATTTATTTTAAACATTTATAAAATTTAAAAGACATTCCAACCTAAAGAGATACAAACATTTCCTCTTTCACCAAAAATAGTTTCTCCTAAGACAGAGGTTCCCAACCTGTTGTACGCGTACCCCTAGTGTAGGCGAAGGACCAGTTGGGGGTACGCAAAATCAAAGTCGGTAATGGATAACATAACGGATAAAAATTGTTGCAGAATTTTGTTTTCTCAAGTTCGTGTAAAAAGTAAAGGTAAAAGATGTGCAAGCCCTAAACTTACCCTCCAAATAAGAAAAAAAGGAAGAGTAATTTTTAGGCATCCCTACAAGTTAATGCCAAATTATTAAAATAATGATTTTATCTGTTTTGATGCTGAACTACCACTTTTGTAAAAATGGAATAAAGCATAAAATCAAAAAATAAGTCCTGTAAATTTTATAAATTTCAGTCATTTGACTCTGAATCAGTCATTTGACTCTGAATCAGTCATCTGACTCACCTAGGCCCTTAACATTATTTATAAAAACTTCTTTGCATAGACGGATGGTTGGACGTGAGGATATGACAGTAGGAAGTACGCGAAAATAAGCAGTCTAATCAAGGGGTGCGCGAGGGAATAAATGTTGGGAACCCCTGTCCGAAGAAATCCAACCAACAGACTTAAGATATCCGACTGTGTTAGGAGACATTTTTTTGAAAAATAACTTATATATATTCTTTAATGTTATTTTTCAACTGCATATGTTTTAAAACTATGAAAATATAGTAAAATTAGTCTTTCAAAATAATATTTTTTTTAAAAAAAACTGAGAAATTTGAAGAAAAATGACTAAAATATTTGCCTTACGCTAACAGCCATAGACAAAATCATATTCTAAATGCACATAAATCCCTGTAGGAGTACATTTTTATGACAGTTATCTGTGTTGTGCTCTAAAATATTTCTTGTACTTCAAAATAGTTTTGAGATATAGCTGAACAGAGTTACTAAACTGGTAATTTTTCATAAAAAATGCTTTTCGTTTATATTTAAGCACTTAAAAATAATACTTGATTTTAAAATTGACCTTAGTTTCTAGAGGAAAACATCAAGCATATTACAGAAAACAATCTTAGAAAATTACATATCAATACTTGAATAACTTTTTGAGAACTCATTGTTACGGTCGACAGTTTTCCACAAAAATATCATTTCTCAGAAAACACATTTAAAGTTTTCATGCAACATAAAATAATGCTTACAGTTCGGTTATAAAACAGCTGTAAATCTATTTGTAATTCACGTAGAGTAAAAAGTGAGACAGTTTTAGAAAGCTGGTTAAACAGGCTTCAAAATTAAGTCATTAAAAGTTTTTTTTTTATAATTTCATCAAAAACGACGATTTTAAAGCAGTCGGATACCTTAATACGATCATCAAACGGCCCAGTGGGTCTATCTAGAGGAATGGAGACATATTCTTCTGGAAGATTCGATTGCCACTGGAGACAGTAAAGTCGGCGGCCGGAACGAGATTACATGTTGGCACTTAGAAGATATTGGATGAGCACTGCTCTTCGAAGATTGCTGGAGGTATTAAAGGGATAAAAGTCAAGACGCTTCGAGGTGAGAAATTCCAACCAAAGCGCTGGATGAAAATATTTCCGCTTCGAATTTGGGGACATATTAGATTCGATGCTCATAAAGCAGAGTGGTAGAGAATAAAAATAATTAACACGTTGATGTAAATGGCGTCTATATACATCCAATGCTTGGGGTTGCCGTCGTATATTCTTAGTATAAAATAAATTATTAAAATGTATATTAGTGTTAAATCTATTTCCTTTGAAATAGTTCTGGCAAGAATGAGTGTTGAAATATTTATCTTTAAGATCACCTATCATCTACGCTCCCTTACGAATGTTTCTCAAAATTGAATTTTGTATCTCTTATTACCTCTAAACTTTTGCTATGCTAATATAAGTGTTTATCCTGGTATTTTTTAATTTTTTATTACAGAAATATCTAAATGAATT
Source organism: Araneus ventricosus (assembly GCA_013235015.1). Classification (NCBI taxonomy): domain Eukaryota; kingdom Metazoa; phylum Arthropoda; class Arachnida; order Araneae; family Araneidae; genus Araneus; species Araneus ventricosus. The sequence continues at coordinate 17,111 of BGPR01017321.1, read as the reverse complement.
CAAAATAACTCAATTAATCTGAAAAATAAAGTTATATTGGTTTCTAAAAATAAATATTTTTCTTTTTGTTAAATTATTCCCAAAAAGCTATCGCTTTAGTCTGTACAGCTACCAAGGCGTCTATAGCCGTCTTTTGTGTATCAGCGAAATCGAGATATTAAAAACAAACTACGGCTATAGACGACGGCCATTTTTCAGAAAAATTGTTAGAAAAAATAATTTTATTCTGTTAGTTTGAAATCTTCACATGTTGCATCGTCAATATCTCAATATTAAAAGGATATTTTGAGAATTTATCCTCCTATAATATTAAGGTTAAGGAATGGCTTTTCGCCTAAATATGACCCAAAGATATTGTCGCAAGAATATCTTATTAATCAATACAATAAAAAATACTCGACTGTATCTGCAGACAATTGATTCATCCTATATATTCAGTATTCTAAAACATAAAACAAGTTATGAAAATTTTCCACGGTTATTCTCTCAAAGTCCTGATCTCATGTTTATCTCAAAAATTGATAAGATTTAAAAAATTTAAACACTGAAAAACAACCAGACAATTCCACATACGTCAAAAGCAACGTTTATCAAAGAAATCCTATCAACAGGCGAGTGCAAACACCTAGAAACCCAACGCGATTCAGAGAGAACAACTTCATACCATCGAGGGGGAAATTGTGGAAGATTTCATTGCCACCAGAGACAAATGTCGGCGGATGAAACAAGATTAGAATTTCTCTTAAAGAGTTGGTTGAATGCATTGCTTGCCCGTTTCTCGAGGTATTAAGAGAATGAAAGATTAACCCTTTCCGGCGCAAAGAATTAAATTTTCTGAAATATAAAAAAAACATCATGAACGGGTTTAATTCATTGTTTAGATATTGAATTTACATTTTTAAAAAACTTGCCTCATTCCTAGGGGGTCGTCCCCCTTTGGGGATACTCGCGTCATATGAGGACCCCTTTGGACATAGCCATCTTGAAACTAAAAAAAATAATGTTGAATCTTACACAAAATCATAAATTAAAACTTCAAGATTATTGGAAGAAAATGGTCGAGTGAATTTGCTTAAATTGTAAATGTGAAGAACTCAAAAAACTCCCATCTCCGAGTCAAGAAATTTGGGCATTTTAAATCTATAATTTTTTCCAAAATGGATGCTATATTTCTCTGCTGCCATCTACATTCTAAAAGAAGAACTATCAGCTGCCTTTTTATACAATTTTCCGGGTTTCAAAGTGGAAAGATATTCTTTTATAAAATTTTAAAGTTGGTGTTCTCTTGTGCGACCACCGCGGCGGAAAGGGTTAAGACACTTTTAAGAGAGAAGCTTTTGCAAATATGCTAGTCTTGCATATCTGAGCTGTGTGGAAATATTCTTGCAGATTCGCTTTTAGAAAACATCACATTCGATTTTTTTTATAAGCGAGGCCTATTTTGATGGTGAAGTAAGGAATTTTGTAATATTAGCGACCAAGGTGGGATATTTTCTATGCATCATTAGTATCATTATCGCTTGGCGGGAATTTTATGCACGTTAATAAAATGTACAAATTTCATATGGAAAAAATTGATATAATTCTTTTTTAAACTCTTTTATAAAACTTGATTTGTTTCATTTTTCTAAAAATTTAATTTTACAAAGAAGTTTTCTCTCAATTCCTAATGTGCTAGAAGAATGAAATTTTGTACATTTGTGGAATATCGATGATAATATACTGTTTTAATATTATCAGAGCTTAATTATTAATTAATCATTAATCAAATTAACTTTTGATTCCATACTATACCACATCTGTTAAAAAATTTGGGAAACAATAAATATTAAGCTAAAAAGTATAAAATTACTAATTTTTTTAAAGTTTGTTTCGTACACTAGTGAAAGTGTGTTTTTAATCCTTTTTAATTGCTATTTATTACGTCTTTCGATCTGCGAAAAGTTTTTAAAGTTTGCATTGGTATTTAATAAAAGCACGTAGTAAAATAGAAGGGATGATTATATACATCTCAGATATTTTCACAGTTCATATAGTTGCCCAAAATCCAGTCAAGCCGAACTCTTACTTTCATATTTGGTGACTAAAAAGAAATTAATTTAATCGAACCAGAAACATATTTAACTATTAATCAACGGAGACTGTAATAAAAATCTTGCACTATTATTAACCGTTATAAACAGTAATTTAAAATTTTCAATTAGGATAGTATTACAGTAATAGTCATAGAGAAGTTTGCCTAAAATTGATATTTTACTTGTTTCCATTGGAGAAGGCTGATATAGGATAAAAAGATTCTAATAACACAATCTTTTATTTAGATTTTCTTTTAAATTCTTTTGGAAACAAAAGTCGAATTTAGAAAGAATACAAAAGAATACAAAAGAATACTCTTTATTTAAAGGTACATTTCTTGCAGTTTTATTTTATATCCTCAAACACTATATTCTGAAAAGCTTAAACTACTCTTTTTCTGAAATTTTGTTCCTAATGATAATACAGAATTCTGATATTTTCCGAAAGTCGATATCAGTTTTATCAGATATTATCAGTTATTCAGTTATTTTTGGTCGAACTTCGATCACTACTGTAATCGACATCTAATAGTGAGTTTGAGAAAAAATTTATTACAGTATTTTATGATTATTATAATAATGAGATATATTAACGATTAAAAAATGAAAATAATACTAATAAGAAAAGTTTTTAAAACACTATTTTATTGGCATACTTAAAAGTAGATATTTTTTATTATCAATCTGTCTTTGAAAACGAAAACTTAAAAGCATGAAGTACTGAAAAAAATACGTTAAGGAAATTAGGCCATAAAGAATAAAGATTATCAAAAGAAAGAAAATTCCAAAATATTCATTAAAAATTAAATATATAAAAATATCAAATAATAAAGA
>BGPR01017320.1:0-27243 GCA_013235015.1 Araneus ventricosus | reverse complement strand
ATTAATGAGATAAAATTAAATTGAATTAATGCTGAGGATGCAGTAGAGTTAATTTTAAATTTTTGAATGTGGATAAGGTGTTGAATTAATATTCATTTTTCTTATATAATCTGGGTCGACCCTAAATGTATAATTATGCTTGTTGTGTTTTATTATAATTTTGTTATTATGTTCGTTATTTTGTGTGTTTTTTTATCATCGTGCATATGTAGTAATAATTCTGATTTTTATCCAATAAGATTAGGATATGTAATTTGTGTGATAAATTGGTGAGGTTACCTTTTTTTTATACAAATAAATGTCATTAGTTTACAGTAATTTCGTCTCTGATTTATTTGCCACCCCTATGACAGTGATGGAGGTAACTATTTGGTGTAACCTGGGTTAACATCATAAAATATAACATCTCTAATTATATATATAATAAAAAAATTACACAACGCAATGTTTCCTTTCATATGATTATATTTGATAATGAATCTGGATATTATTTTAATGATTAATTAAGAACTGAAATTAAATTGAAGTTATGCAAGATTGTGTCTAGAAGGGAATTAATTATTTGTTTGATCAAATGCTATTAAACTAGCCTTGCACATGTAAAAATGATTTCAGATCTAAGATACTAGGAATCTAAAGGTAAGTAAATTGAGTAAATGGAGTATTGTTATTTTGAGTTATCTGAATACTGAGAGTAAGAAGGTATAATCAGTAGAAAAATTAAAAAGTTTATAGTTTTATATTAATCTAAATGTTCATAAATTTTAACTTCTAATAATTAATAATATAAAAAAGACAAATTAAATTAAATTATAAATCTTTACAACATAAAATGGTGCCGTTCCAAACCAAATAGAATATAAAAACTCCTCATTGCATGGGGCGGTGAAGATCAGAGTCTTTTCTATTATGAATATAATGAATAAGGCGTAAGAAAAATTTGTAAAGCCTTGTGGGCAGGGATCCACCACAGAGAAATAAAAAATTAAGGATACAGATAATTTGCCGTCAGAGGAAAGGGAAAAGTTTTCAGTATTAAGTGAAGAAATTTTGGTGTTTTGTTTATATTTTGCTGAACTATACAATTACATTTAGTATAGATGTGTTGGGGAGATTAATAAGAATTTTTGTTTACTTTTGCATTTAACTATATATTTACATTTTGTTATAAGTGTTTTGGATATTAACAGATCTTTTGGGGAGAGCCCACTTTAAATTGTTTTTGGTTTGGTACTTGAGTGTTGTAAATTTTGAGTGTTTTATTTTTTAGGCACAGGAGACCTGTGCATATTGGGTGTCTGAATTGTCAGTTAGGCCTCTACTTAAAATGATTTCCTTGAAATGTGTTGTTTTTTTTCTTCAGTTAATTACTTAGATAAGATGTACCTGTACTTTAAGCCATTGGTTTATTGTGGTTTGAGATAACAAAATATTTTTGCTTACACACTGAAAATTTTCATTCATTTGAAGTTGAGATTTTGAAGACGAAATTATCTGCTGATGGTGTCCACTCACTCACACACCTGGTTGATTTTCACTTCTGTTAAATTATTTCATTACATTTTGGTGCTGTGCTGCATATCTCAAGCCTCGATACACTCTTTTCACTCCTATATATATATATATTTATATTGTTGTTTACACACACCCACTTTCAATTCTTTGAAGTTACATGAGAGTAGGGGTTGAAATTTTGCTGCTGAGGCGATTCCCTCATTCACTCACTCAGCTGTTTTTTTTTCACCTCTGATCAACTGTTTTCATTAAGTATTGATAATGTGTGTGCTGCATATCCAAATCCTTTTACACACTTGGTTTACTCTTATATTGTCTTGTTTATATGTTGCCTACTTAAAATTCTCACTCAATTAAAATTGCATATTATTTCTGTTGTTCTCCTTTGCATTTCATGAATGAGCAGGGAAAACTCCCTCCATAATAATTATGGATAATTCTGTTTATTTCATATTTTTTCACTTTCACTAGTGTATGGAGACTTTTTTTCTTGTTTCGTTATGATTGCTTCACTAATATTCTGCCTTACTTTATGATAGAGATAGAGAGAAGGGATTTTATATTTAGTTATATATAAGTTCAAGTGTGAGATATTTGCATCTATAAGTGATCTGTGTAATTATCTTAATCTGTTTTCTTTCATGAACTTCCTCCTAAAATTCTATTTCTCTATATAGTTAATAAATAAATAAATGTATTGAATTGGAATAAATAACAATCTTGATTTGGGGATGTGTAGTTAGGCGCTTGACTCACTTTCTCCTTATTTTCTGGTCATTGTTTGTGTGTCCTGGGTGTCTACAAACTGCGGGCGGATTGTCTTACACCTAGTGCAGATGATTAATGTACCATTCTCTATTTATGTTCCTTAAAACTTTGTGTCTTTCTTCTATATCTATTTAAATTGTAATATTTTCACCTTCATCATTAAAACTTCAACCTTTTACTCAGATCTTCTTGCATATCTATCCTTCTTTCACTTGTTTATGAGCAGATTCTGCCTTAGAAGTTTAATTACTGTGCAATGTATAAATATTATAGTGTTGTTATTGTTTATAACTATTAATATAGAATTTTGGCTGTTGGAAAGCACAAACACGGGACAGTATTATTCAAAGTTTTTTATGATTGTTAAGAGTTGAAGTACATATAATGAGTTTGTAATGATCAAAGTTAGTACCTATGATTTATATTGATTATTTAGTAAAGATTATTAGTTTTACATTGTTTGAGAACAGGGGTTGATGTGCATTGCATTTTAGGCTAAGAATACAAACATAAGCATTGCTTAGGAGTTATGTTCTGAGATAAGAATTAAGATATTCATGTGTAAGTTAGTGATGTTTAGTTAGAGTTGATATTTTTATATTATGATATGGAAGTTGAGATATTTTTTGTGTGAATTAGATGAAGTATTTGAGTTCTTAATATGCTATGAGATTGAAGTTAGGATATTTTTTTTTAGTTAGTGAAGATATGTTATATACTTGAGATATTATTGTGTTGATGAGATTGAAGTTAGGTTAGTTAAGTTATGAGTTAGTGAATAAACTAGTTCTTCTCACATTCCGTTGAAATATTGTATTTCTGTACAGTTTCTAGAAAGGAATTTTGCTAGTGAATAAACTGTTAACTCATAATTATATAACATGTTTTAGTATTTTGTGAATTTGAATTTTGTGGATATGTTCTTGTGTTTATGAGTAATTTGTTTGATGACATGAAGATCTTATGATACGTATACCCCTGCGTGTGGGTTCCTTCCATTTTTATGTGATTTTGAGTTATTGGCTTGTTATTGCTTAGTTGTATTTTGAACATTTCACTCCCTGTTTGTTTATTTTACAGGTTTGTTTTTCCTTGTACTATGTCTTGAATATAGGGATGAAAATTTTGTAAGGTTCTTTTAATTTTGAGTTAGTTTCAAATTCTTCCACGCCGTGGGCTCTCCTTACATTAGATGTTATTTGGTATATATATGTATTAAGTGGGATACAATTCACTTTGCCTGATTATGATATAAATTTATTTCTTTTAGCTTAGTATTTGGAATGGAGATATTGTTTTTCTTATTATCTTAAATTAAAGATTAGTTTCGAGTTTTAAAAATGGAATAATGTGCATTCCTGATAACTCTGTGGTGTTGCCCTGTCTACACGTAGCTAGTTCAGATATTGATCATTATGTCATGGTATTGCAATGTTATTCTATTTTGGTATGTTTTACATTTATAATTATTTCATTGTATATTATCTTATTATTAGTGTGCCGTATATCAATACAAATGTGATACTCTTCGTTATATTGGATTTTAGTGTGCTATGGCATTCTTAAATTTAGATTGTGTTATGTTCGCGCTTACTGCATCAGATTTTGTTGAGAAAAATTTTTATTGCATAAAAATTTTTCTTCCCGGGGACGTAGGATATTTGTTGTATAGAGTTTTCTTGGATAGGGAATTTATAAAAATTAATTAAGCTCTGATATGGTTATTATATTCTGGTTGTTAAATTTTTCTAACTATTAATAGTATTCAAATGCTTTAAAAAAAACGAAATTAAAGGCGAAAATAAAAGATAAAGTCTTTTTCTTTTCTCAACTTCAAGCTGTGGTCGTCTGGAGTGGGTCATTCACCCTTCCACCGTGGGTGTTGTCCCCCCTCCCCCGGACAGAGCAGAAAAGGGAAGGCTTGCTATCTGCGTAGAGGGACCCCCTTGGGATCTGTTTTCTGGAATGTGTTTGTCGTTGGGGTTTTAGGGTTGCAATATTAATTGCAACACACAACACGTAGATTGGCAAAAAGTTTGGTTTTTGAGCCGCCAAAGAGGGGTGTTTTAAAAAAAAATAGGAACTTGGGGCAGACAGAGAGGTTTTAGGCTCCGTAAAGAGAAGAGGGAAGCTGAGAAAGGGAAGAAGAGGGCCGCGTTGGCCCATGGCCGGATTCGAAATTTTGCGGCGGATTATCTGTTAGGCCGCGCTGGAGATGCAGGATTCGGTAGGAAAAGATCGTGCCGATCGACATTTCTCTTGAACGAATATGTTGGTCGCTGGGCTGACACAAGGGGCTTCCCCAAGACGTGCGTTTCGGCTACGATATTCTGATGTCGGCCTCAGATTCATTGCACCGAACTGCTTATCTACAATTCAAGTTGATGAAGAGGGCCGTTGTCTTCCCCGTTGGATCCCTCTTTGAACCATTAAGATGTCAGATCCTTGTGATTCCTCGTCGTGCCGCTGTGGGTTGGCCGAAAATGTTCCAATTGCCGATAAATTTCCATACCCAGGACATAATTGGGACCAAAATCCGGGACTGACTGCAGCTTCTGGCAACCAAATCTACTCAGTTAAGTTTTTATTTTTGTATTAATTTTGCTTAATCGTAATGAAATAGGGATTATACATCAATTACGATTTGAGGGATGTCGGTTGATTACCAAAACTATTATTATGTAAAATAAGATCATGAAATATTATGTTGCAGTGTCGAAATTTTAATCTGATGCTTTATCCAACACTTATTGAAGACATGTTGCTATGGATAGTTTTAAAAGAATTGCTTGTGTGAAGTAAATAACAGGATAAGTAAATTTCAAGTATTATTAATTGATATTAAATCGAGTAGAATTCTAGAATGTGCTTCAAGGAAGATAACAATATTCGATTAATATATGGACTAAAATTTTGTATGTGATTTAGGCATAGAGAAATGATATGTAAATGAATTTGGTTATTATTACAGTAAAAAAAAAAGAGGGGTTTGCAATCATTTCCGAAACTCTTTTAATTAATTTGAAAACGTAAGCGTTAGTTGAGTAGAACACATTATTAAATTAATCTTAAGAAATTGAAATTTAAGTGACGAATTGGCTTGGTGAAGATTAATGTGTATAAAACCTACTTGTAAGTTTTTACCTTATAATGAGATATTTAATTTATAAAAATTAACATTTATGTATTGGTATAAATATTAAATTACATTTGAATGTCTGATTTCTAATTGTTATATTATATGTATGTTCTAAGATGTCTAATAAAAAAAAAAAGATCCAATGATAGGTATAAAATCTATAACTGAGTGTTATATTTGAATGTTGCTTGAATAATTGTAATTGTCGCATGATTCACTTGGTATTTGTATTTGAGTTGTATTTTAATTGGGGTAACAATGTTTATATACATACAGAGATATGTTCGTTAATTATTAAAAGATTAAGTAATATAGTTTTGGTGACAAAATAAAAGAATAAGTTTAGTAAAGATTATGGTATTAAGCTGTTAATTGGCCACTATCTAAAATTTCCCTTATATGAGCTTCATATTAATGAGATAAATTAAATTGAATTAATACAGGGGATGCAGTAGAGAGTTATTTTGAATGTGGATAGAGGTGTTGAATTAATATTCATTTTCTTACATAATCTGGGTCGACCCTAAATGTATAATTATGCTTGTTGTGTTTTTGTTATAATTTTTTTGTATTATGTTCATTATTTTGTGTTTTTTGTCATCCGGGCATATGTAGTAAAATTCTGATTTTTAATCATATGATTGGAAATGTAATTTATTATTGGAAAAATGGTGGAGTTACTTTTTTTATATAAATAAATGTCATTAAAATTACAGTAAAATTCGACTCTGATTTATTTGCCACCCTATGACAGTGATGGAGGTAACTATTTGGTGTAACCTGGGTTAACCTTATAAAATATAACATCTATTTAAAAAAAATTACACAACGCAAAATCTTAAGATCTTTATGAATTGTTTTGGTGTTGAATTTGGTGATTATTTTGTAATTGGTAAGAACTGAGGTGGGTGAAGTTATGCTAATTGTGACTAAAATGAGTAAATAAACTATTCTAGTCAGTATTTATACAATGTAATGTATTTTAAGATAAAGAATCAAGAATCAAGGCATATTAATTAAATGGAATTATTACATTTGACAAGGTTATCTGAATACTGAGGTAAGAAGGTATAATTAGTAGAAAAATTTAAAGGTTTTACATGGTTTTACTAGTTTAAAGATCCAATATTTAACTTCTAACAAATTTATTTATAAAAGATAGTTAAAATAAATTAAATTAATTAAAACACCTTTACAACATAAAATGGTGCCGTTCAAACAATAGACAGATCTAAAACTCTCATTGCATGGGTTGGTGGATCAGAGCTTGTGCTGTTATGAATATAATGAGATAAGGAGAAAGAAAAATTATGTAAGGCCTTGTAGCTATGTTTGCAAGGCTGCATTAAATAAAATTAAAAGATATGAATGGTTTTGCTTTCGGGCAAAGGATAGAAATTTTCAGTAAGTGATAGAAATTTTGTGTTTTGTTTATATTTTGCTGAACTATACAATTACGTTTAGTATAGATATGTTTGGGGAGATTAATAAATTTTTTTACTTTGCATTAACTATATATTACCTTTTATTTATAGCAGTTCTTTGGATATTAACAGATCTTTTGAGGCCCACTTTAATGTGTTTAGTTTGGTATGCCAGTCTCCGCAATTTTGGAGTGTTTGCTTTGGGCCAGGAGTCCTTCATGTGATCTGATGGGTCAGTCAAGGCTTCAATTTAAAGTCGTTCCTTGAAATGTGTTGTGTTTTCTTCAACTAAATATTTAGATAAGATGTAATAACTGTACCTTGAGAAATTGGTTTATATTGGTTTGAGAGATAACAAGATTTTTGCTTACACACTGAAATTTTTCATTCATTTGAAGTTGAGATTTTGAAGTTGAAATTATCTGCTGAGTATGCTCCTCACACACCTGGTTGATTTTCATCTTCTGTTTTGATTATTTCATTACATTTTGGTGCTGTCTGCATATCTCAGACCTCGATACACTCTTTTCACTCTTATATATATATTTTATATTGTTGTTTACACACACACACTTTCAGATCTTTAGTTACATGAGAGTAAGGGTTGAAATTTTCTGCTGAGGCGATTTCCTCATTCATCACTCTAGCTGATTTTTCACCTCTAATCTGTTTTCAGTAAATATTGATAATGTGTGTGCTGTATCAAATCCTCTTACACCTTGGTTTGCTCTTATATTCTCTTGTTTATATTTGCCTACTTAAAATTCTCACTCAATTAAAATTGCATATTATTCCTGTTGTTCTCCTTTGCATTTCATGAATGAGCAAGGAAAACTCACTCCATAATAACTTATGGATAATTCTGTTTATTTCATATTTTTCACTTTCACTAGTGGATGGAGACTTTTCTTTTTGTTTCGTTATGATTGCTTCACTAATATTCTTCCCTTATGATAGAGATAGAGAAGTGATTTTATATTTTAGTTATATATAATTTCAAGTGAAGATATTTGCATCTATAAGTGATTGTGTATTATCTTAATCTGTTTCTTTCACAATCCTCCTCTAAAATTCTATTTCTCTATATGGTTAATAGATAATTAAATTGTATGAATTGGAATAAATAACAATCTTGATTTGGGGATGTGTAGTTAGGCGCTTGACACACTTCCTCCTTATTTTCTGGTCATTGTTCATTATTGTCCTGGTGTCTACAAACTGCGGGCGGATTGTTGTACACCTTGTGCAGATGATTAATGCCATTTTCCATGTAATGTTCCTTAAAACCTTGTGTATTTCTTCTATATGTCTGTTTAATACATTATATTTTCATCTTCATCTTAAAACTCAAAGCCTTTTACTCAGATCGCATATTATCCCTCTTTCACTTTGTTTATGAGCAGATTCTGCCTTAGAAGTTTAATTACTGTGCAATGTATAAATATGAATATGTTAATGTATGTGTATTGCTATTAATGTAGAGCTTTGCTGTTGAGAAACACATAACAGGACAGTATTATTCGAGTTATTATGATTGTTAAAGTTGAAGTACATATGAGTTTGTAATGATCAAAGTTAGCATATATGATTTAATGATTATTTAGTAAAGATTATTAGTTTTACATTGTTTGACAACAGGGTTGATATTGCATTGCATTTTAGGGAAATAATACAGACATAAGCATTGCTTAGGAGTTGTGTTCAGAGATATGAATTAAAATATTCATCGTGAGGATAGTGATGTTTGAAGTAATATTTTTATATTATGATATGGAAGTTGAGATATTTTTGTGAATTAGGTGAAGTATTTGAGTTATTAATATGATATGAGATTGAAGTTAAGATATTTTTTAGTTAGTGAAGATATGTTATATACTTGAGATATTATTGTGTTGTTGAGATTGAAGTTAGGTTAGTTAGAGGGGGTTAGTGAATAAACTAGTTCTTCTCATTCCGTTAAATATTGTATTTCTGTACAGTTTCTAGAAAGGAATTTTGCTAGTGAATAAACTGTTAACTCATAATTATATGTTTTAGTATTTTGTGAATTTGAATTTTGTGGATATGTTCTTGTTTTATAGAGTAATTTGTTTGATGACTTGAAGATCATGATACGTATACCCTTGCATTGTGGGTTCCTTCCATTTTTATGTGATTTTTGAGTTATTGGCCTTATTGCTTAGTTGTTTATTTTGAGGTTTGTTTTTCTTGTACTAGTCTTGAATATAGGGATAAAATTTTGTTTGGTTCTTTTAATTTTGAGTTAGTTTCAAATTCTTCCACACTTTGGGTTCTCCTTACATTAGATGTTACTTGGATATATATGTACTAAGTAGGATACAATTCATTTCTGATTATAATATAAAATTTTTTTTAGATTAGTATTTGGAATGAAGATATTGTTTTCTTAGTATTTTTTTTAATAAAGATTAGTTTCGAGTTTTAAAAATGGAATAGAATGTGCATTGCTGATAACTCTGTGGTGTTGCCCTTCTCACACGTAGCTAGTTCAGATATTGATCATTATGTCTTGATATTGCAATGTTACTATTTTGGTATGTTTTACATTTATAATTATTTCAGTGTGTAGTATTATATTATTAGTTGCCTTATATCAACAATGTGATACTCTTCGTTATATTGGATTTTAGTGTGTTATGGATTCTAATTTTGATTGTGTTATGTTCGCGCTTACTGCATCAGATTTTGTTAGAAAAAATTTTTATGCATAAGAATTTTCTTCCAGCAATAGGATATTTGTGTATAGAGTTTTCTTGGATGGGAATTTATCAAAATTAATTAGCTCTGATATAGTTATTTATTCTGGTTTTAAATTTTTTTAACTATTAATGTATTCAAATGCTAAAACGAAATTAAAGGCGAAAATAAAAGATATTTCTTTCTCAACTTCAGTGGGTCGTCTGGATTGGGTCTTCGCCTTCCACCTGGTGTTGTCCCTCCTCCCAGAGCAAGAAAGGGAAGGCTTCTATCTGCGTAGAAGGACCCCCTGGGATCTGTTTTCTGGAATGTGTTTGTCTTTGTGGTTTTAGGGTTGCAATATTAAAGCTTACACAACCGTAGGTGAAAACTTTTGGTTTTGAGCCAAAGAGGGGTGTTTTTAAAAAATAGGACCTTGGGGCAGACAGAAGGTTTTTTGGAGAAAAGGAAAGATGATGCCGTAAGAAAAGCGGTAGGGTTTTCTCTTCGGCATTTGCCGACCTCGAAATCGGGGAATGAGATAAACAGGGACTTGCGTGTCCAGCCAAGGATTTCGAAGGCGTTTTTCTTTCCACCTTGATCGGAGTTTAGCTTTGGAGGATTGTTTGCGACGGGCCTTGACCGTATAATTGTTAGGATGCGTGAGATGATGGAAAGTGGATTAAATCTTAAGCTGATATTTCCCTTATAGGATACCAGTACTCGGTTTCGATATTCTGATGTCGGCCTCAGCTCCATTGCACTGAAATGCTTATCTACAATTCAGTTGATGAAGAGCGTTGTCTTCCCGTTGGATCCTCTTTGCTAAGATGTCAGATCTGTGATTCCTCGTCGTGCCGCTGTGGGTCGCGAGAAAGTTCCAATTGCATATAAACTTCAATACCCAGGACATATGGGACCAAAATCCGGACTGACTGCAGCTTCGGCAAATCTACTCAGTTAGTTTTATTTTTGTATTAATTTTGCTTAATTGTAATGAAATGAGTTACACTAATACGATTTGAGGATGTCGGTTGATTACCAAACTATTATTATGTAAAATAAGATCATGAAATATTATGTTGCAGTGTCGAAATTTAATCGTGCTTTATCACTTTTTTCCATATCCTTTTATTGTCACACTTATTGAAGACATGTTGTTATGGATAGTTTTAAAAGAATTGCTTGTGTGAAGTAAATAACAGGCTAAGTAAATTGCAAGTATTATTAATTGATATTAAATCTAGTAGATTCTAGAATCTTGAAGGAAGATAAAATATTCGATTAATATATGGACTAAAATTTTATATATGTAGGCATAGAGAAATAATATGTAAATGAATTGGTTATTATTACAGTAAAAAAAAAGGGGGGGTTTGCAATATTTCGAAATCTTTTAATTAATTTGAAAACGTAAGCGTTAGTTAGAGACATTATTAAATTAATCTTAGAAATTGAAATTTAAGTGACAATTGGCTTGGTGAAGATTAATGTGTATAAAACCTACTTGTAAGTTTTGACCTTATAATGAGATATTTAATTGATAAAAATAACATTTATGTTGGTATAAATATTAAATTACATTTGAATGTCTGATTTCTAATTGTTATATTATATATGTTCTAAGATGTCTAATATAAAAAAAAGATCAATGATAGGTATAAAATCTATAACTGAGTGTTATGTTGATTGCTGAGATAATTGTTCACTTATAGTTCACTTGGTATTTGTATTTGATTGTATTTTAATTGGGTAACAATGTTTATACATAGAGACTTTCGAATTATTAAAAGACAATTAATATAGTTTTTTGGTGACAAAATAAAAGAATAAGTTTAGTAAAGATTGATGGTAATTAAACTGTTAGTGGCCACTATCTAAAAATTTCCCTTATATGAGCTTCATATTAATGAGATAAAATTAGAATTAATACTGAGGATGCAGTAGAGTTAATTTTAAATTTTGAATGTGGATAAGGTGTTGAATTAATATTCATTTTTCTTACATAATCTGTTCGACCTAAATGTATATATATCTTGTTGTGTTTTAGTTATAATTTTTTTTATTATGTTCATTATTTTATGTGTTTTTTCATCGGCATATGTAGTAAAATTCTGATTTTTATCAATATGATTGGATATGAATTTTATGTGATAAAAATGTTACTTTTTTTTTATAAAAATAAATGTCATTAGATTACAGTAATAATTCGCTCTGATTTATTTGCCACCTATGACAGTGGAGGTAACTATTTGGTGTAACCTGTTAACTTATAAAATATAACTCTAAAATTTTTTAAAAATTACACAACAAAATCTTAAGATCTTATGAATTGTTTTGGTATTGAATTATATTATAAGATTAATTAAGAACTGAAATTAGATTGAAGTGCTAAAATTGTGACTAAAGATGAATTAATTATTTGTTTGATCAAATGCTATTATACTTGCCTTGCACAAATATGATTTAAGATCAAGATGCTGATGAATCTAAAGGTAAGTAAATTGATAAATGGAGTATTGTTTTTTGAGGTTATCTGAATACAGAGTAAGAAGGTATAATTAGTAGAAAAATTTAAAGGTTTATAGTTTTTTACTATTTAAAGTCTTAAATTTAACTTCTAATAAATTTATTATAAAAACTAGTTAAAATAAATTAAATTAAATATAAAACCTTTACAACATAAAATGGTCCGTTCAAACCAAATAGAATTAAAACTCCTCTATGCATGGGGGTTGAGATCAGAGACTTATGAGATAAATGAATAAGGGAAGAAAATTTATAAGCCTTGTGGGCATGGCTCACCCAAGAGAATATAAAAAAATTAAGATATAGATATTTGCTTCAGAGGAAAATTTTCAGTATTAAGTGAAGAAATTTTGGTGTTTTGTTTATATTTTGCTGAACTATACAATTACATTTTAGTATAGATATGTTGGGAGATTAATAAGAATTTTTGTTTACTTTTGCATTTAACTATATATTTACATTTGTTATAAGTGTTTTGGATATTAACAGATCTTTTGGAGACCCACTTTAAATTGTTTTTAGTTTGGTACTGAGTTTGCAATTTTGAGTGTTTTAGGACTGAGGAGACCTGTGCATATTGGGTGTCTGAATGGTCAGTCAGGCTTCAATTTAAAATGATTTCCTTGAAATGTGTTGTGTTTTCTTCAGCTAATATTTAGATAAGATGTACTGTACTTGAGAATTGGTTTATTTGGTTTGAGATAACAAATATTTTTGCTTACACACTGAAATTTTCATTCATTTGAAGTTGAGATTTTGAAGTTGAATTATCTGCTGATGGTGTTCCTCACTCACACCTGGTTGATTTTCACTTCTGTTTATTATTTCATTACATTTTGGTGCTGCTCGCATATCTCAAACCTGATACCTCTTTTCACTCTTATATATATATATTTATATTTTGTTTACACACACACACTTTCAATTTTTGAAGTTACATGAAGTAGGGTTGAAATTTTCTGAGGCGATTCCTCATTCACTCACTCAGCTGATTTTCACCTCTGATCAACTGTTTTCATTAATATTGATAATGTTTTGCTGCATATCCAAATCCTTTACACACTTGGTTTTCTCTTATATTTCTTGTTTATATGTTGCCTACTTAAAATTCTCACTATTAAAATTGCATATTATTCCTGTTGTTCTCCTTTGCATTTCATGAATGAGCAAGGAAAACTCACTCCATAATAATATGGATAATTCTGTTTATTTCATATTTTTCACTTTCACTAGTGGATGGAGACTTTTTCTTTGTTCTGTTATGATTGCTTCACTATATTCTGCCTTACTTATGATGAGATAGAGAAGGATTTTATATTTTAGTTATATATATAATTTCAAGTGAAAGATATTTGCATCTATAAGTGATCTGTGTAATTATTAATCTGTTTTCTTTCACAACTCCTCCAAAAATTCTATTTCTCTATATGGTTAATAGATAATTAAATGTATTGAATTGGAATAAATCTTGATTTGGGGATGTGTAGTTAGGCGCTTGACACTTCTCCTTATTTTTCTGGTCATTGTTCATTTGTCCTAGGTGTGTCTACAAACTGCGGGCGGATTGTTGTACACCTTGTGCAGATGATTAATGTACCATTTTCCATTAATGTAAAACCTTGTGTATTTCTTCTATATGTCTGTTTAATACATTATATTTTCCTCTTCATCTTTAAACTCAAACCTTTTTACTCAGATCTTGCATATCTATCCTCTTTCCTTTGTTTTATGAGCAGATTCTGCCTTAGAAGTTTATACTGTGCAATGTATAAATATGATAGTGTGTTAATGTTATTCTTTTAGAATTTTAGCTGTTGAAAACACAACGGGACGAGTATTATTCAGAGTTATTATGATGTTAAGAGTTGAAGTACATATAATGAGTTTGTAATGATCAAAGTTAGATATATGATTTAAATTGATTATTTAGTAAGATTATTAGTTTTACATTGTTTGAGACAGGGGTTGATGTGCATTGTCATTTCATAATACAGACATAGCATTGCTTAGGAGTTGTGTTCTGAGATATGAATTAAATATTCATGTAGCTGAGTTGTGATGTTTAGTTAGAGTATATTTTTATATTATGATAAGGAAGTTGAGATATTTTTGTGAATTAGATGAAGATTTGAGTTTTAATATGATATGATTGAAGTTAAGATATTTTTTAGTTAGTGAAGATATATTTATATACTTGAGAATATTATTGTGTTGTGAGTGGAAGTTAGGTTAGTTAAGTTCAGGTAATAGATAATGATTCTTCTCATTCCGTTGAAATATTGTATTTCTGTGCAGTTTCTAGAAAGGAATTTTGCTAGTGAATAAACTGTTAACTCATAACTTATATAACATGTTTTTATTATTTTGTGAATTTGAATTTTGATGTTCTTGTTTATGGTAATTTGTTTGATGACTGAGAAGATCTTATGATACGTATACCCCTGTGCGGTTCCTTCCATTTTATGTGATTTTGAGTTATTGGCTTCTTATTGCTTAGTTGTTTTATTTTACAGGTTTGATTTTTCCTTGTACTATATGTCTTGAATATAGGAGATGAAAATTTTGTTTGTTCTTTTTAATTTTGGGTTAGTTTCAAATTCTTCCACCTTTGGGTTCTCATTAGATGTTACTTGGATATATATGTATAAGTGGGATACAATTCTTTTCTGATTATAATATAAAATTTTTTTAGTTAGTATTTGGAATGAAGATATTGTTTTTCTTAGTTTTTTAAATTAAAGATTAGTTTCGAGTTTAAAAATGGAATAATGTATTCCTGATAACTCTGTTGTTGCCCTGTCTACACGTAGCTAGTTCAGATATTGATCATTATGTCATGTATTCCAATTTATATATATTTTGGTATGTTTTACATTTATAATTATTTCAGTGTGTGAGTATTATATTATTAGTGTATATCATAAAATGTGATACTCTTCGTTATATTGATTTTAGTGTGTTATGGATTCTTAATTTAGATTGTGTTATGTTCGCCTTACTGCATCAGATTTTGTGAGAAAAATTTTTTGTGCATAAAATTTTTTTTCTTCCGACTAGGATATTTGTTGTATGAGTTTTCTTGGATAGAATTTATCAAAATTAATTAAGCTCTGATATGTTATTTATTCTTTTTAAATTTTTAACTATTAATGTATTCAAATGCTAAAAAAAAACGAATTAAAGGCGAAAATAAAAGATAAGTTTTTCTTTCTCAACTAAGCTGGGTCTCTGGTTCTTCACCCTTCCACGTGGGTGTTTCCCTCCTCCCGACAGGAGCAGAAAGGGAAGGCTTGCTATCTGCGTAGGACCCCATGGGATCTGTTTTCTGGAATGTGTTTGTCGTTTTAGGTTTAATATTGCAACACACAACACATAGGTGCTAACTTTTGGTTTTGAGCCGCCAAAAGAGGGTGTTTTTTAAGTTAGACGGCAGACAGAGGTTTTTTTTGGAAAGGAAAGATGATGCCGTAAGAAAAGCGGTAGGGGTTCTTCTGGCCACCTGAAGACGGAATGAATAGCAGGGACTGCGTGTGTGCCGCCCAGCTAAGAGTTTCGGAAGAGCGTTTCTCTTGGTGATCGGAAGTTTAGCTTTTGGAATTGTTTTGCGGAGCCTTGACCGTATAAGTTGTTAGGTGCATTGAGATGGAAAGTGGAATTAAATCTTGCTGAATATTCCTTATGGATCCGACTCGTTTCGATATATTTGAGTCCTCAGTCATTGCACCGAAATGCTTATCTACAATTCAGTTGAAGAGGGCCGTTGTCTTCCCGTTGGATCCTCTTGAACCATTAAGATGTAATCCTTTGATTCCTCGTCGTGCCGCTGTGGGTGGCCGAAATGTTCCAATTGCATAACTCTACTCAGGACATATGGGACCAAAATCCGGACTGACTGCAGCTTCTGGCACCAAATCTACTCAGTGTTTTATTTTTGTATTAATTTTGCTTATGTAATGAAATAGGATAACATCAATTAGATTTGAGGGATGTCGGTTGATTACCAAAACTATTATTATTAGTAAAAGATCATGAATATTATGTTAGTGTCGAAATTTTAATCTGATGCTTTATCATTTTTCCATACCTTTATTTACTTATTGAACATGTTGTTATGGATAGTTTTAAAAATTGCAGTGTGAAGTAAATAACAGGCTAAGTAAATTGCAAGTATTGATAATTGATATTAAATCTAGTAGAGATTCTAGAATGTGCTTGAAGGAAGATAACAATATTCGATTAATATATGGACTAAAATTTTGTGATTTAGGCATAGAATAATATGTAAATGAATTGTTATTATTACAGTAAAAAAAAAAAGGTTGCAATAATTTCGAAACTTTTTTAATTAATTTGAAAACTGAGCGTTAGTTGAGTAGAACACATTATTAAATTAATCTTAGAAATTGAAATTTAAGTGACGAATTGGCGGTGAAGATTGTGTATAAAACCTACTTGTAAGTTTGACCTTATAATGAGATATTTAATTGATAAAAACATTTATGTATTGATAAATATTAAATTACATTTGAATGTCTGATTTCTAATTGTTATATTATATGTATGTTCTAAGATGTAATATAAAAAAAAAGATCAATGATAGGTATAAATCTATAACTGAGTGTTATTTTAAGTGCTGAGATAATTGTTTGTCACTTTATGATTCACTTGGTATTTGTATTTAGTGTATTTTAATTGGGGATAAATGTTTATACATGAGATATGTTCGTTAATTATTAAAGACAATTAATATAGTTTTTGTGACAAAATAAAAGAATAAGTTTAGTAAAGATATAGTAATTATTAAACTATGTTAGTGGCCACTATCAAAAATTTCCCTTATATGAGTTCATATTAATGAGATAAAATTAAATTGTAATGCTGAGGATGCAGTAGAGTTAATTTTAAATTTTTGAATGTGGATAGGTGTTGAATTAATATTCATTTTTCTTACAATCTGGGTCGACCCTAAATGTATATTGTTGTGTTTTGTTATAATTTTTTATTATGTTCATTATTTTTGTGTTTTTTTCATCGGGCATATGTAGTAATAATTCGATTTTTATTCAATAAGATTAGGATATGTAATTTGTGTGAAAAAATGTGGAGTTACTTTTTTTTTATATAAATGTCATTAGTTACAGTAATTCGCTCTGATTTATTTCCACCCTATGACAGTGAGTGAGGTAACTATTTGGTGTAACCTGGTTACCTTATAAAATATAACTCTAAAATTTTTAAAAAATACACAACGCAAAATCTAAGATCTTTATGAATTGTTTTGTGAATTGTGATTATTAATGATTAATGCAGAAATTGTGAGTTATTGCTAAATTGTGACTAAAATAATTAGTATTTAGTTTGATCAAATGCTATTATACTGCCTTGCACATGTAAATATGATTTAAGATCAAGATCGATGAATCTAAAGGTAAGTAATTGAGTAAATGGAGATTATTGAGTTATCTGAATACAGAGTAAGAAGGTATAATGTAGAAAAATTTAAAAGGTTTATAGTTTTGTACTAATTTAAAAGTTCATAATTGCACTTCTTATAATCATAAATTATAACTTCTAATAATAATATTATAAAAGAAAGATTAATCAATCGATTAAAACTTTACGTGACAGCCGTAGTTTAGAACCAAAGATTGGCAACGCTCTGAGCAGACGTCGTGACACGAC
The DNA here is from genome assembly GCA_013235015.1 of Araneus ventricosus. NCBI lineage: Eukaryota > Metazoa > Arthropoda > Arachnida > Araneae > Araneidae > Araneus > Araneus ventricosus. The sequence goes on along the minus strand of BGPR01017320.1, from coordinate 9,489 downwards.
GGATCACTTCTCTTGCTAACGCGACAGAACTGAGCCCGCCTCTTGCGAAGAAACAGACTTGGTTCGATTGAGCGATGGAACGCGATGCTTGATGCTTGAACTGCCGTGATGATTGACTAGCTTAATTTGATGTCGTGACGACGAATCTCTTCTCTTGCTAGCGACAGGGGTGAGCCCGCTCTTGCGAAAACAGGCAGGTTCGATTGAGCGATGGAACGCAATGCCTGAACTGCACCGTGATGATTGACTAGCAATTTGTCACGTGACGACGGGATCTCTTCTCTTGCTAGCGACAGAACTGAGCCCGCCTTTGAAGAACAGACTTCAGTTCGATTGAGCGATGGAACGCGGATCTGGATGGATGCCTGAACTGCCGTGATGATTGGCTATCTTAGCTTGATGTAATAAGGCAGTAACTGCCCTCTTAACATCTTTAACTTTATCTCTTCCTTTTATGTTCGTCCCGTCTAAATGTTTGTGTTCCTCTTGTCCATTAGAACAATAACAGAACTGTGTCTTCACCTGTCTACGAAATTGCATACTTCATCTCACACGGGACCTACGCTCCCATGCTACAAGTATGATGGCCATTATAAATTAAAGCAGAAAGATTGAGAGATTTAAAAGAAAAAATTAAAATAAGAAATAATCTACTTTTTTATTAAAATGTGTTTTAATTTTTTGCTCTTTTATTTAGCTTTTATAGCCGAAAATCAATCTTAAATTCACCAATTATCTAAATTTCAATTAAGATAGCAATTGTTTAGAAAGTACTAATAAATCTTTTAGTACCTAGAACCCTATTTAGCACTGATATTTATATCGGTGTAAATACTTCCATTATTAATTAAGTGAAATATTTATACTAATACATCTTTTAAAATAAATATCAATGCTAAATAGGGTTCTATTTATTGAATTAAGAACAAATATTTATACTAATAAATCAGTATAAATCGATGTTAAATAGGTTCCATTTATTGAATTAAGAGTGAAATATTTAGCGTCCTTTTGTTTTCTTGTAATTGCATAAATTCTGGAAACAGATTAAAGTTTGTATGTTTTGATCTTCCTCCACATTAATGAAGTATTAATTAGGTATAAATATAAATCTCCTGATCCTTAAAAATTATCATTTTATTTTTTTCACTTACTATTTTCTATTGTTGTCGTCAGATTTCATAATTTTATTACCACTGAAAGAAAACGATTTTACTCCATTTTCGTATTTTAGAAAAAAGTTTTGATATTTTTTTATGATGACAAGATTCTGTTATTTTACCTTACAATTTATCTCACTGTACACACCTAATAAATTAGAAAAAAAATTATTTAGCTTTAATCAAGAACATTTTCGACGCGCATTCTTCACAATAAAATTTTGAATCATTTCCAAAATATTATGTATCATATAATTAAATTGTTGTTTCTTTTTTAAATTTTACAATAATTTTTAAATATTTTAAGCCTCACTCACAAAACCCGGTTGATGATTTTTTTTCATTTGTGACTATCTATTCTTAATTTTAAATTCAAGCTATTTCTAAAATACCGTTTAGGAACAATGAAGAGGTGGAGCCCAAATTTTTAATTTTGCCTTATTTGAAAACTTGAATACAGTAATTACGAGGCTGGATCCAAAAAAAAGTTTACAAGGGTAATAAAAATTATCTATTAAATTTATCAGAAAATACAATTAATTATTAAGAGGTATACTTTCCGGTAAGCTCTCCTACATAATCACCAAATCTATTAAACATTTATCTGATCAAATTGCTTGTTAATCCAGCTTAGTAGAAATCACGTCCAATCCATTAAGGCAGTTCTCAGCAGCTGTTTCCCACATCAGTGTTTGAAGAAATCCTTGTTCCAAATAAATTTCCTTGTTCAATAAATTTTTGAGAAGAAATCACCAATAGAATTTGAATTTACTTTTTAATTAATCATGGACTATTTCCTGTTATTTACACAGGTTCAAAAAACTGGGCTCACCACTTTGTGCCTGTGGCTATTCGATGCCAAACCACTATGTGTTCAGATGTCCTCTTACTGCTGAATTTCACTTAAAGGAACAATCTGAACACAGAAAAAGCTGGTTTAAAGTTAAGACATAATGGCCAGGCCCAATCCAAACTTATTCCGGCTTATAAAATCAGTAATGGCATTTGCGACCAGCTGACCCAGGGTTGACTGTTGATCAGTTTGTTTCTGTTCGGTTTTTGGTGTTGGTTTTACTTCGGAGAAAAGATTTTAACTTTATAGTTTGCATTGATCGTTTATCACGTTTGAATGGTTTTGCGGATTTTTCTTTCCTGCCGGCCCAGCAAGACCACACTGCAGGCCGGACCGGCATGGGCACTAGAATAATAAAGTGTTTACGGAACCCATATTGGGCTCCAAATCTGGGCCGTATGGTAACCAGACTTCCGCGAACTTTCGCAGCAATTCTTAGTTTTTCATAAAATAGATGAATTAAAAGCATTAATAGTTTGATTAAATTCTTTACAGTAAAACATTTATGTTCTTAAAATCAATCAAATATGTAATTAATAAATTATTCGTGTCAATTGCTAAATTAAGCAAAGTTGGTTTAAGAAAAAGAATGATGGTGATTGCAAATATAAATTATGTGCCGCAGCATAGCACAAAATAATACATTGTCTTATCTAAAACAAAAGAAATAAATTAGGACTATTTTAATACAACTGAATCATGGCATGTTTTGATGAAAAATGATTTTTGATCTTGCCAATGTTTTTTTGAGTTTTTTCTGAGCAACTTGTAGCCTAATAAATGGAACACTCATATATCGAAGAAAATAATGCATAATGCAATTGAAAACTAATATAATTAAAGAAAAATATTTTTTTAAAATTCTTTATTTATTGTACTATATATAAGTAATTATTTTATTTAATAGATTTCTAGTTTATAGTTTCGGTTCATAATTCACTATTATAATGTATGGAATCATGCTTTCAATTTCTTTAATTCGCCAAGGTAGCACCAATCTTCGGAATCGAAATTTAAACAAATCAATCAAATAACCGATAATTTATTCCTAATCAATGTTTTTTACCGAGAATTAAACAAGTGCAAAAAATTTGAAACTTTACCAAACATGAATTGAATGATTAATCGATTGTAGTTCCATGCACGCAAACAGAAAACTATGCAAGTTAATAATAGTATTTATCCAATTTAAAATAGGCATTAAATCAGTAGTTTTCAAATTTATCGTAAGTCTTTAGAACAGCCTAAGACATTTCAGACCCTCATGGATGAACGAAAGCCCTTTTCAGGTAAACATTGATACATGACTAACAGAAAAACTCCCTTAATATGAAAAAACTGATTTCAGATTCATGTCTTTGGCTCAGTTTGTGTGATAAAAATATCAAAAAAAATGCACTACTCTTAGTTTTCGATGTTATTTAAGTAGTTGACACCCAAATCCAATATGCTACGTCGTTCTAAATATTGTTTCTGAAAGCATTTTTCTACCCCTGAATTTGACATTTAAACGTTTGTAAAATTTATAGTTACTTGAAACAATACCGAAAATACAAACATAAATACCTTTTCAGCCTTTTTTTTAAAAAAATCTGTAATGTGATGTCTTCCTTCATTCCCCTATCTCTCTCCTTTTAAAAAAAAGAAAGCATATTTTGCGTGGAAGTTTTCGTATGAGGGTCGATCATGGAAAAAAAAAATAAAAACTCATAGAGAAAATGGTTCTTATAAACATAGTTCGTTAGAAGCATTCTGACTAACACATTCTGAAGAAGGTGACAAAACCTTTCTTATTCTGAAAACTACTTCGTTTGACAGCTCATTGTAGACAATTTGAAAAGTGTCATATCAATAGTTTATTTTTTTTTAAAATCGTAAAATTATTTAAGAATATTTCACAAAAGTTATAAGCAAAATAAAACCAAAAAGGCCAATATAACAGCCTTCCTCTGGTCGAGGAACGATGCCGAAAACAACCCTATTTTACAAAAAACAACCCTGCGTCCGCGTTAGGAAAGAAGTTGCCGCCAGCGTTTTTTTTTTTTTCTCAACCGTCGCCAACGGTAGCCAAACAGTAAATATTATTAGGCCTCTAACTTTTCTTTCTAATGGTCCGGATCGACGATTTCAATGGCTTTAAACCTTCCCCAAACAAAGCGGATCATTTGCGAAAAACGGCGCGGAAATCGGTCCAGTGGTTTTAGTCTATAACGAACAAAAATATGAACATTGCCATTTTTTCATATATAGATTAATTACACTTCGATGATCAAAAAACAAACGATTCCCTGCCTACAAAATTTTAAGTAACAAATGTCTCTTACCTTCTACAGGCTTAAACCAATCAGACAGAAGAGCCTGGGTTGGTTTTGATGCAATGGGCACAGTTGATGAGAGGATAAATAATGAAGTGGACAATATTTTCTCAAGTACTTTTAAACGGAAATCTCTAATTAGGTCTTGAAAGATGCGGGAAATCCTGCTTCTGTGATTATTTCCGATCAATTTTAATAGAAATGTCTAAATATATCGTTTAGCTGCATTTTTACCTTGATTTTAAGCATCGCTTTTCCTAATGTGGTATTTTTTAATAATAGTATTTCCCTAAATGTGAAGTATTTTTTTAATAAACTATTTCTAAATGTGATATTTTTTTAATAATATTTCCTAAATGTAGTATTTTTAATAATATTTCGAAATGCAAGTATTTTTAATAATATTACCTCCGGATTGAATGAATACACATTTATTCCTGCCATTACTGTTTTTGATATAATTAAATCATTGCATTTCTCTTATAGTTTCAGAATTATTTCCGGTAAGAATTCATAATCAGATCTCTGTTGTGATGAATTTTTCTAATTCCGTTTACATTCAGAATGGAATATAAATTTCATGAAAAAATTTTCGCACTCTGTTCTTTTGTCTCCTATGTGTACTTGAAACTGTTGTCTGAAGGAGTTAACAAGGATGAAAAATTTAATTAAATTATACAAATATCTATTGAATATCAAGAAGACTTGAAATGAATCTTTCTCGAATTCACTACTAGGAGTCTCCAAACGTTTGGAGTCAAAATTTAATTAAAATATGCAAATATCTCTCAAATATGAAGAAGAATTAAAATACAGTGGAATCTCCCTATAACGAAATCGCTTGGTTCCAGTTGAAAAAAAAGTAACTATAGAGAAAAAATTTCGTTATGCGAGATTAGAGACTTTTGCAGTCATTTAAGTTAGTACAAACCTTTCCGGTATGTGCGATAAGTTCAAAATATTTGTTGTGACTTTCAATTAAAATGAAGTAATATTTAGTTGTTAAAATTATATTAATTTTTTTATTGTGTAAATAAAATGCTCAAAAGTGAAGACAATTCACCAATTTAGAGAATAATATGTGAGTACGGACAAGCATAAAATGCGTATTACATCCATTTACTGTTTCACCCACTCCACCCCGATTCTTGCTTGACCCGTAGAAATATTGCTCCCTCTGTGAAACCAGGCTAGCTGCATTACCCTTCATATAGCTTTCTATTGTTATGCGTATCGCTGGAATGAACAATGCAGTGGTTCCAAACAGGCACATGTGAACGTTGTTTACTGAAATTAGCAACTTTCTTCAAAATCGAAAAGATAAAGGTCTGAAAAAATTCGTTATGGGAGACAACCACTTCCATTATATGGAGCATATTTTGAATGTTATTTAACATTTCGATTAAAAAATTTCATTTATAGGAAGAAATTCGCTGTGAGGAGACTGTTTGTAAGAGTGTAGATACTTTCTAAATTCACTAGTAGGTGATGTCACACATTTTGACTAAAATTTGTTAATCAATTATCTGATATTTAATTTAAAATAGTAAATATCATATTGCAAAAGTGATCAAAATAATACTACTCTAGCATATATCAGAGGAGTGAGTAAACCGTCATTGCAAAATTTCCATCTTTTACAAGTATGAAGAAGCAAAGCTATATAAAAAGTGTAATAGTATATAAAACAGTATAACTTTTCAATATATCAAGGAAAAGACTTCGTCTTAACCTGTCACAATATTTAATCAGAACTAAACAATGTAAAAAAAAATTTTAAAGTCAATTCCTGTAGGTGATTCGAGATATATTAATGTACTGCGCATGCGCAAAGATGTAAGCTAAATAGCTGGTGCTTCGATGATCCCATGGGCCAACACCATACTGACCAGTCTGTAATGTTAATAGTTTTCGAGATATAATAAAAAACGTACTGCGCATGCGCAAAGATATGGCTAAAATATGAAGTGCTTCGATGATCCCATGGGCCATCCATATATCCAAGAACCAAGTCTGTAATGTTAATAGTTTTCGAATATAATGAAAAACGTACTGCGCATGCGTCATAAAATATGAAATGACAGACAAACAGACAGTCAAGAAAGCAGGTAATATTGTTAAAGTTCTGAGCTATGTTTAAAGTTTCAAATTCACCAGCTCATCCGGGAAGTTAGTTTTAAAATCGATTGCAAAATTTGAACAAGGAAATATACAAATAAATATATATATATATGAGGAGAATTGAACTAATAGTAGGAATTGAAAAGAAATATATTTTGATTGTTTACTTAGCTGGGACTCAATTGATAGAATTATTTTTTCTCACACATTTTAATCTATTCCACAAGCGAAATCTCTAATTATGCCTTAATTAAGATACGGAAATCCTGTTCCTTGGATGATTTCCAATTATTTTTAGTCCGCTTATCTAAATATTGTGACTGAGCAGCTGGCAGTTTCTAGAACTTAAACAATCACGTTCTCGACCTTAATGTATAACTTTCAACACCAAATGAAAGTACTGAATTAAGTAAACATCACAATCGGCTAACATTAATTCACATCACCGTTTTTTCGTTATCAAATTAAATGAGATCATCAGATTCGGATCTTAATTATAATCCTTTGAGTAAACACCAGTCACTGACATTGTTCTTTGATTTACAGATATTGTCTCTACAAAGTAGATTCTGATTTCCGGAATGCTTTTTGTTGTTTAACTCAAATAAAACCTAAAGAATATTAGAGGAAGGAGCCTTTATTCACGTGACTTTTTTTATTACACAAATTTATTACTGATTGATTTCTACTTAAAGTTTTCCCCGAATATGACACAAAAAGGAAACATAATCTGATTTTCTGAGTCAAGAGGCAAAATAAAAAGTTTGAGATAGAATAGTTTAAGAATAAAGAGAATAATACAAATTTGGTATAATTGCGTAATGGATTATGGCAGATTCAGATTGGTGCGCTGATAAAAAAAATTTTCTTTGGTTCTTAAATAAAATCAAAACATTGAAATTAAGTAAAATTATGCTGCAGATTTACAAACTAAAGCAAATTTTATATATATATATATTGGTGATATTACTTCAAGTATAAAAGAAAATACTTATGTCCTTTCCAACTTTTATGAGCAATAAGACATTGAATTATAAAAAAGTTATATTTATTTCTCTACATGTAAACCTTACAAGGTCTACAAAAGTATATTTTATTCCCCGCTGGTTAAATCCGATGCAAGCAAAACTGCTTATCAATAAGCGAAAACAAATATTAACCTTCAAAATAGTAAATACCACATATATGGAACATACAATGTGTTTGGTATTGATTATTGAGCAAATCAAAATTTATTGTAAGCACGGCACCATACATTGGAAGTGGGGAAACGAAGAGATTTATCCCAAATAAACCAAAAGGTTTGGAGTCGTTATTATCACCCCTTTTAGATTACAGGGAATAAACTCTTAAAATATCTTGATAAGATAATACCCGCGCTCCTTCAAAGTAAGTAAATACATATATAGAACGTACAATGTGTTTAGGTATCGATTATTGAGCAAATCAAAATTTATTGCAAGCACACGGAAACATGGGAAGTGGGGAAACGAAAGGCTTTACAATAAAGGTTTGGAGTCCTTTGTTGTCACCTTTAGATACAGAAGAATGAACTCTTGAAATATCTCGAGAAAATAAGATAATGTCGTGCTCCTTGCAAGTCACTATAGAATGAGTTTTTTGTCATTCATTTTTGAGCCAGTTATCAACACTTATTCTTATCCCCACCTCATTAGTAATAAGTACATCCCCATCTCGCATTGGGAGTACAGCACAATCTTTGCTGTTAATACAGGCGCCCTGGGGTAGAATAATTTGGCCTCCCATCAGAAAGATAACTTGGGGTGACAGCCTATGACTCAACAAAAACACCTACCTAATAAAAATAGTGGAAGAAAATGATTTGTTCTAGGTTTAACGCCTTGCAAACGATTTACAAAATTCTATGCTTTCGAGATATGATTTTGAAATTCAGACAGGATCTTGTATGTAGGACCTACATTACAGGATCTGTAATGTAGTAAATTCTATTACAGATTTTATTTAAGTTTACTCACATTTGTCTCTGTAGATTTTTTTAAAATGATACTGTTTATGTAAAATTACAAAAAGTATCTAGATGCAAGCTCTAATCATATCTTTAATTTTAACAGAATTTAACCCTTGCCCCGAAGATTGAAGGGCCAACTAAGTACATTAAAATGAAAGATTTTAAAATCAGACCTTGATAAGTTAAATTGTATTTTAAATAATTTGTTAAAATTAACCCTTTCAAGCGCCATTTTTTTTCTAGTAAATGTTATAGTAAAATAACATTGGGGTTAGGGCCAATTTAAGAAAGAAATTTATTGCTTTCTGGGCGACATTGTGCATTGAGTAATTTAATTAGTAATAATTAATTAAAGAATCAAGACACTTTTATTACGGTTTGAAATAAACCTAGAACGTCTAGGATTTCCTTTCATCGAAAAATTTGTTGGAACTTTAAAATAGCTTGCTTGTACGTTTAAAATTGATAGATTAAGTGGGAAGTATACTTCCTGCTCCCTTTGAAATGGTTTGAGAGTAAAATAAATAATGAATTCCCAGATTCTTTGCATTCTTACGGCCCTGGGCTAAAGTCAAAACTCCAGTGGATAAAACGGCTCTGAATGTCTGAACAGAACGCCGATCCCTTACCCCCCGTACCCGTGACAGACCGGGGTCACTGAATGGATTTTGATGGGCGAGACACGGGAATTTTATTTAGAAAAGAAAACAAATAAACAAAAGAAGAGGAAATATATACACTATATACAGCACAAGCATTTTCACTTTTTTATTAGTTCGTAATAGTGCTTCTTTCTTAGATGTTGAAATACCTTTCTTTATTTGAAGGTGGAATGTCCAGTAGGTGAGCTTCTACTTAATTCAGCTCATGGGATGAAGGCTAGGGGAGGCTGGAAAAGATCTCTGTTTTCATGTGAATTTAATAATCCACGAATTTTTTTCTGCCTGGGGACGAGGTTAATAGCGACCCTTTTCAGCCATTCTTGTTCAAGTTTGGCGCTGGCTTCCTCATATGCCAGACACTGTATAGACTTCAACAATACGTAACTTC
>BGPR01017319.1:0-32811 GCA_013235015.1 Araneus ventricosus | reverse complement strand
TGTCATGACAAATTTGTGGCAAGCTTGCTGCAAACTAAAATTGCTATCTGGGATTTACCCCGCCATACCACTTTAAACCACCTGATCATAATTAACGAAAATTATAATTCAAATTTTGAAAAAACACATGCACACCTGCAGGACAGGCTTATGATTTAGATTAGTGAAAAAGTAGTTTAAAAAGATTTCATTTATCTAGGTTTAGTATCATTGTGTTGTAAAGAACAGGAATTATATAGTTCCAATGATCCAAAATTATTTAGAAATTTAACAAACACGAATGATTTATAGAAAGATAAAAATCAGATTAAATATGAAAAAACAGGGCATTTATATTTTTCTTTTATTTATCTTTTCTTTTCTACAATGGTCGATCAAGTAAAAAACCCTTATCTACCGCAAGATAGAAAGCCCTTAATACGTCAATTTCATTTGATCATCAAATCGGTATAACAATACAATATTTTTTATTTTGTTTTGAGACACCTACACCCACACAAATTTCTCCTTCCCCCACCGGGGATCTCCGATCCGGAGTTTAGTCTAGACCACTCTTCACAGAGAAAAAGGTCTAGACGAATATCGAACCATGGCGAGCCGTTTGGCTCATTTCCATAGATGATTGATTGATTGAAATGTGTTGAATGGGATTTATAGCAGCAAAAGCCGTTATCCCCTAATTCCAAAAAGATGCACTTTAATTAATGTCAAAAGACTTCAAAGATTGTAGAAGAATCCTAAGATGTATCTTAGGATTAGGTCGCTTATTAGAAACACTTTTTTGAATAAAGACTTTGAATGAAGAAGTTACGTTTAGCGCAGAGATTTGACAGACAACGAAGGTATTGTGTAGACCATATTTATTCAACAAAGCGGGTGTAATAATCATCCGGGTTAGAAGTCATGTATCCTCATCATTTCCATGGATTTTTATGGGTTTTTTCTTCCCGCGTTCCAAAATATCCAGTTTGTCTGCGAAGTGAATGAAACACGCCAAATCACGTGACGATGCGAGCCAATGAAAAGCGGCCTCAAGGCTGTCTCCAGATGCTCTGTGATGCTTTTTGTTTATATTTACAATTGTCGTCTTTCCAAAAGTTTCTACTTTGACTGAATTTGTTCGGCAATTTTTCTAGTCCATCTCCTGGTGGCAATTTTACTTCATTTTTATGCAGATTGAAACGAATTTTGGAATGAATATTTTTTTAAACTACGGGATAACAGCCTTTGTTGCTAAAAATCCCTAAACCTCGTATCTCTCGGAGATACAATTCAAGTCAAGTTTCTACTTTGTATCTGATATTTTAAGTGTGGACAAGATATTTGTTTCATTATTTGTGCTTGGTAACAAAAACAGCTTACTGGTGAAGAAGTGAGTTAAAATGTATTCAACTTTCCTTTGATGAAATATAATTTGCAAATATGATAAATCATCCATATAATAAAAATACATGCCGCTGCACCTGAATGTATTTTTGATTCTATAAATCACATTAATACTGTGAGTATGTATACTCTGTATTTCATTCTATTTCTTAAGTTTTTAAACAAATAAAAAAGTTACATTTTAGATTTTTCTTTATTTGGAGAGATTTCTATTATGTATTAAATATTTTGTGGCAGTATAAAGTGAATATTGAAGTTTAAACTATTACTTAAATTTGTAATCTAAACATCAATTGATTTTTCCTTGAAGAATTTTATAAATAAAATATGACCTAATGAGATAAAGAAAATTTTCTGTATCTTTTACTGCTGACTACATAATAATTATCACAAATTTGTAATGTAGTAATGCTCAACTTCATTTTATCTTTCCCTGTGAAGAATTCTATAAATTAAACATTTTATAAGGAGACCAGAAAAAAAAAAATTTGTTTTCTACTGCTATTTAGAACAATGTTCATAAACATGAAATCTTGTAATACCAAACATAAGATGATCTTTTGCAGTAAAGAAGTCTATAAATTAATTATAAATTGGTGAGATAAGAAATAATGTATCTGGAATTATTCAGTGATTTTTTTTTTTTTTTACTGCTAATTACAATGAATAAAAAAAAAAATGTGTTTACCGAACTTTTTTCTATACATGGTCGTATTTTTCAGATAATTTTCAAGAAAAAGTGCCTATAGAAATATTAAAAACTGCTTATATTTGCAAATCTAACATATATTTATTATAGACATAGGAGTTTCCTTTCGTGTATTATGATAAGTGCAAATAAGAATTGAAAATCCCTAAAAGTAATGTATATAATTTTGTTTAACATGAACTTGGTTGGTTGTTTAACATTGAATTCCTTTGTGAAAAAAAATATTTAAAAAATTCAAAATGTTCTCTTACACTTCTAGATGTAAATTATCCCAACTGTAATGTGATTATTGTCCTGTCCTGATCATAGGGTGAGCCAAAAGGTGTTTCAGTGAATGTCAGGCATTAGCCATTTTTTATATAGGAGCATATGGTCTTGGAAGCAACATATGACCATTACTTGGAGGTTACCTTGGCAGTGAGGCAAGAAGTTGTAGCACAAGATGATTTCCTTGTCTAGGCACATAACAGGCACCTGTGGTCATATGGAAAGCCACTAGCAAACATGGGGCAAAACAGCATTTTAATGTGAATTATGAACTGCCATGAAGAATTTTACACTTGTTTTCAATATAGCTTAAGTAATGGGATAACCTTTTAGATATTCTTGTAGAATGTTTTCCCTAGTTATCTTCTGGTTTGCATTTGCTTTAAATAGGTGCCCTGTTCTTTTCATTACTTTACTTTCCGAAAAATCGTATATTATGCTTATGAGCAATGGATATTCTTTTTTAAATATGAATTTTCTGTTTATGCATCACCTAATATTAAAGTTTGTCTAAGACTTATGATTCTTCCCCCCCCTCCCCATCCCCGAAAATTATCAAAATAAATTTCTTTGGGATTGAAATAGAAAATCTGCCACATTCATTCTGCCAAGTCTTGCAGGATTGCTTGATTAGCAAAATAACTGCAAGAAATTTAATAGCTGTTAATGGTATCTTTTGAACAATAGAAGGGCTTGATATGTCGAAGTGCAATATGAGTTCCAGATGTCTTCTATATTAATTTCATCCTGCAAAGAAATCAGTTTGATAAAAAATAAAATTGTTAATTCTGTTTTAAATAAGATATTGAAATGATAATGAATAGAGTACAAATTGATTGCTATTTTTAAAAAAAGAATTGATATGATTTGGCTCTTTAAGAAATATATTCAAAACTAAAATAGTTGAAAACATTCCTATTTATTTTCTTGAAACGAATTTTGACATATTTTAGGTCACAGTTTGCTTTTTCCTTTCCTTTTAGGTAACATTCGAGTATTATAGATCACCCAGATATTAAAAGTTTTGTACATAAATAGTGCAAAAGTAGGTTAAACTGCAGAGTATGGTGCGGTTTGGCTTCCTGCCACTTCGTTTCATCAACTGTTAATTCCCAATAGATGTATTCCTCAGCTGTGATGCTGATTGGTTTTGGGTGTGCAGCAATCTTTTTAGTGGTCTCTTGCACATGGCCGCTTCTTATGCCTTGTTTTAATTGGTCTTCTTTTTGCTTTCATCAATTTTATGGTCGAATTTGCTTCGAATTTTGAAAATTATAATCATTTCCCAACGGATTTTTCTAGTTTGATGGACTCTTCGATTTTTTTCCCTTCAATCTTTTTCAAGTCTTTCATTTGATATCCATGGTTTCAAAGTCTTCACTCCTGTTAACTTTTTGATGAAGGAACATTTTGAGGTGAGAACTCATTTTGAAATTTTAAAAAACATACGATTCCTAACATTCAATAAACAAGCGTAGCTACTAGGTTCCTGCTTTGCTAGAAGTGAAGCCGCTGATGTTTTTTTAAGTAGTAAAAAAAATTTTCCCTGTACCCACTTAAGATACCGCAGGCATCGCGTGTGCTAGAGACCAATAAAAAGACTGCTACACATCCAAAACAAAAGTTGACGACGCCACTTGAAACTGGGCCAAGAAAAATTGGCAGAAAACAATACCGCACGGTAGACTGAAGTTTTACCCCAAAGGGTTATGCTGTACCAAACATGCCAACTGCTACGGATTTTATCAAAAATTTCCATAAACTACGGATAAGATTAACATTTCTATGGAACAATTTTTCCCTCTTGTACGCTGTTGTTTTAGTTGTATTCCTTGATGACATGATGATCCAGATTTTTTTTCTACATTTCATGTTTTAAAAAATGCCATATAATTATTTTTAATTCTTCTAATAAAAGTGATTTATATATTTCTTGTATTATGTATTGAGATCAGATATTTTTCTTAAAATTAGAAATTTTTGATTATTTAAAATATGCTGAAATATATAAATGATGATAAATTCAAAATTTTGACACAAGTCTATTTCCGGGTGTGTGCACACGTGCATCTGCCACACTCATAGACCTTCTGCTGAGAATAGCCACCTTTCCAATGTTGGCATGTAATGCTGTACTAACATTTTCAAAAATATTTTTATTAAAGAATCTTCTTATTCTCTTTCATTCAAGGTAAAAGAAGCATAAAATTCCTACATGATAATATAATTTTCTACTGTTAGAGAAGTTTAATTATGTCAGACAAATTTATATCTCATATTTTATTGAAAATATGTCAGTTTAAAGTAGTTTGTTTATGCCAATTTATGATGAATATTTAGGTGTAAGCTTTAATTTTTATCAGATTTTCTCTAGCTATGCTTACATGTACTACTAATGTTACATAACATTATTTTTGGTGGTACAATTTTCACACAAAAGATTTAAATGAATGTTCAAAAATGCAGAAAATGAAAGTTGAATAAGAGCTACATTTTCAATTTTGGATACTGCTTTAGATAATGTTTCAACTCATGAAAAGATCAGCTTTTAGATATTTCCTGTAACAGAAATCTCTTGAATGAGTTCGAAAAAGATAACATGTGCAATTTTTTGTTAAAAAGAAGAGATGAATGGAATTATATTTTTGACTGACCAATAAAATTTTTAATGCCTTTCAGCATATTATATGTTTGCAAAACTGAATTTTTAGCTATGCTGTTAATTAAAAAATATATATGTGATATGGTTGTAACTTACTGATGAATTGTATGTGCATGGAGTCAGCCTTGTATTTACGCTCCAAAGGAAAATAAAAGAAATGTACTCCATCATCAATGGTGTAAGTTGTAAATTAAGCAATGCCTGAATGCTCTGACCTGTGTGATATTGTTGGGGAGGGGGACAAAATGGGGCTGGTAAAAAGAGAGAGGGTTAAGTAGGAGATCACTTCACAAGAATTTTTTTTAACATTTAAAATGTATAACTAATTTTATCTATGTATTGAAATTGTTAAATAATAAAATGTCAACAAAATGCACCAATGGCATAACACGCCCTGCACTTCAGAACATGAATATAATCAGTTTGTTAAAGAGCAATTTTTGAAAATTTATGTTAATTGCAAGCTATACTAAAGTTCAGTAATTTAAAAATAAAATTGTTACAAGGGTAAGTAATATAGAAAATATTATAGGTTTTTCAAACAATACATTTAAATGTGTATTGCCATAATATTCTTAATCCATTCCTGCTACTGCTTATACATGACTTATGACATTTAATGATTTGAAATACCAATTACACTTTCAATGGTAAGACAAAGATCACAATGTTTCAAGATGGTATCTTATAATTTTTTTTCTTTCTTATGTCTCGTAAAAAAGTGCCAAACACCTTGATGCAAAACTTAACCTCTGATTATCAAACTCTTCATTGAGCATAGCCAAGCATAATACTGCAAAGTACTGATGTCTTTAGTTTTAGATCTCATGTTATTCATCTTGGGCACATTAATGTTATGTGCATTTTCACTAAAAATCACCAAACAAAGCTGAAAATAAATAAATGCGTCCTCAAAACAGCTATTTATTGATGTTAATAAAAAAAAAAAGTTTTAACTGATATACCTGGAGCTATAACATTCAGTTCTTTTCTTGGGGTGGTGGGGGATTGATTTTGGATATAGAGTACGATTGCGTATAGTATTTGCGTATAATGCCATATGCATACAAGTCATTAAATAATACCGACACACCATCGATGTTTTATTTTAACGGAACGCACGAACTCGGGGTTCACAATCTCCGAACCTGATAAGTAGCACCGATGACCCTGACTTAATAACTTGATGTAAACCTTATTAATTAATTACTCTGGAAACTATAAAATAAAATTTAAAAGTTGAAAAGGAATATTTTATTAGTTATTTCCGATTAAATGTCTCCTTCATTCGTCTCCATTCGTTACATTCATTCATCCTTTCTGTCACTCTTGCATACAACAATACTATGAATAAGAAACAAAAAGAACTTAGTAGATAAATAAAATGGATAAAAGGTAGTTTCCCATTACCACTGCACTGGTTATGCACTGGTGGTAGTGATTCTTCGCCGCATCTGGTCTAGTAGGTCGTTAGCCTTTTCCTCGCAAGTCCTAAGAAGGGCTAGTCGGTGTTTTTCCCTTAGCTGTTTACTTCTTAACTACCGATCAATGATCTTTTGACAGCAATCATGTGACTGATAAAAACCAAGTTTTTAGAGAGGTTACAACAATGTAAATCATGAGATTTGGTGAAATTGACATGTTCTTGAATAAAATTTTTATCGATTTGGATAATTTCAACATTATGTGCCTTATAAGAGATATTAATTGCTAGTCAATGAACTCAGATAAAAAAATAAATATATGAGGAAAATCATGCAAATGATATTTATTCTCATGTATATATTCTCTTAAATTCTACCATATATTCATCTCATAAATTCTAGCAAACCTACACTAATCATTACCTAACCCTTTTGTCGATGAGCGACGGATGACTGATTAGTCACTAATGACTTGTATGCAAGTCTCACAACACCATACAGTACAACCTCTCTAAATTTCCACACGTGCTTAGCAGTCACCCCTCTAACAGACACATTTTTGTAGCACAAAATTTCTGACCCTTAGACATAAAGCTGAAATAACCCTGGAAACAGTCTGTCTAAGCGGCTGATGTAGTCACTCATTCAACTTCATTGTAAAATATTCCTTTTGTGTGTCTGATCTTGGACGTTTTTATAAGAGAAAAGGAAGAAAGGAAAGAGCAAGAAATTCATACTCTCAAAAACAACGTCGAATACCAGATCAAAATTAATCCTTCTTTTTCCATTATGAGGAGAATAGTGAACTTCGGATTCTACTGAAGTGGTGCATCCAAGAAATCATATGTACCTTTGAGACGCTGATTGGCACTCTAAACAAAGAAGCTGCTGATGTGAGTTGAGACCATCTGCAAATGAAATTTTCAACTCAACAGACTTTATGAAAATATATCATATTATTGTCCGTTTCTCAATAGCTACAGGCGAAATGATTAGAGATTTATTTTTCCAGTAAAAATGAAAAAGGTACCTCACAAAAAGCTGAAAAATACAAGCAAATACAAACAGTTCCTTTTTAAAAAAAGTAATTAGAACCTTTCGAATAAATTACAGTAAAGGACCGTTTATACCGCTTTCGAGGGACTGACTTAAAACGACGTATAAATGAAAAGACATATGATCGAAATTTCACCAATAACGTTGATTATTACAAATTTAACGCTACTAATACGAATTCATATAAAAGCAATAATTTTAAAGTTTTTAAGATAGTACTAATATATTACTACACTAGCTGTTATTCGTGCGCAAGGAATTAGAATTATTAATTTTTTAAAAAAATTAACGAATGTAAATGTTTCGTTATATATGTTAAAAGGGGAAATTAAAACTTCTGAAAATCGATAAAACATAATTGAACGACTGACAGGAGAAGACTACATGTCTGCTGTTATAGTTAGGTAATTTGTTTATATATTCTAACACACTTTTGTATACTACGTTTTCTGTTTTACGTTTTTTTGCACGGATGTAGAGGTTTTGTGGACTGAATATCAGTGAATATCATATATACACCGGACCTCGTATATTACGTGAACTCGCCACATATAGTTGCCCATGCGAAAAATATGGTTTTTCCAAATGAACGTCTGTCAACTTTCAGTGTCTGGCCCTGCGCCTGGCAAATGCTATTTTTAAAGGGAATTGTTACCTTTTGAACTGAGATGATAAATCCTTTGGTATTGTCGGAAGGCGTGGAATTAAAACACTTTCTCTTCTCCTGATATCAGTCATAATAGTAGCTTCCACGGGGTTTGGACCTATGTGTGTAATTTGTAACTGTGTGCCATTGCGCAGTCTCGGTATATCGAGGTTACGTATTAGTAGTACTGGCACACCGACTTTCAATCGGCTTGTCGGAAGGTGCCCTGACAATTCTAAGAAGTTGAAGAGCTCTACAGGATATGGTGTTCCTTGTTAATGCCAATTACCGTATCTGCAGATGGATATTCTGTAATACCTCACTCTTATTTGTGAAATATATTTTTTTTCTATTTATCTACCCTACACTTTCATTAGTAAGTGCCAAAATTACCCATTCATCAACCGTTCTCTATTCCTCATATTAGCTTGTAGTGCAGGATAAACCTTGCTTGGTAGTTTCTCTGTGGTATGAACAATTTTGAAAAATCCCCCGCTCAATTTAATACACCTTTTAAATCTGCTTTAAACCGACCTTCACCAATTTTCAAAAGAATAGTCCTGATTCAGTGTCGTTGAGCAGTTGAACTCTCATAATCATAGTGAGTTTATATTTTTTGACATGCTCCCATAACGAAGATGTCTTTAAACATGCATTCATTTAATTCGCCGGTGTCCCCTAGTTATTAAAGGTTGAAGAAATTCTTGATCTTCTTGAAGGATTTTAAACAATCATTATGATCATTAAAAATTTGTAAAATTAAATGAAGCATCGCGGAAAGAGAGTAATTAACATCATTGTATTGTGGTGCAAACATATTGAAAGAGGTATATGCTATGAAATAAAAGCTAAATAAAATTTCTGCCTTTATGTTAACATTCAAAGAAAACAATATTTTTATCATAACTTTCACAATGGCAAAAATACCGGAATGAAGGACTTGATAAAACGATAAATGGTTTGAATTTAATTACAATAACAGAAAGCATTGTTACAAATTGTGTATGAAATAAATTTGAAATGTTCATTAAATTAAGAAAAAGAATGCATAACATTTAATTTGAAATTATTAAAAAGATGATTTTCTGCTCTTTAAGATGGTATGTAAATAATCTACGTGCAATATATTTTTCTGAAATTATTGTCGAAAAACTCGGATAAAATGCCGAAAATTGGTTTAATTTTCGTTATTTAATTAAATATATTAGGAAATAATTTTGTTTGAAATTGTAGAATTAATCTAAGAATGGACCCCAGAATGGTATGTGCAAATTTCATGTCAAGACTATTCACAGTTTAGGAGGAGTTCTCGCGACAGATAGACCGTTAGAACATCTCCCCCCCTTTTTTTCCCTCTTCCTACTATAGGAACCGAACTAAGTAGTCTTGAAGACTTAGCACATACTCATTAGGATCAGTTCAAAATTTGTGAAAATTAAACAAAACATCGAGAGAATAATTCACTATAACGTCATTGGCTCACTGTGTAACCGTATTAAAAGCTGTAATTGCTACGACAACTGGAAGTGAAAAGTCCCCTTTGTTGTTTATGGTCAAAGAAAGCAATATTTTCTTATATTAACTTTAACACTGGCAAAATCCCGTGGGCGAAACAGTAATTTGGCTTGAATTTGTTTCTATAAGAATAAAAAGTATTGTTAGAAATTGCGTTAAAAAAATATTTTTAAACCTTGATAACAATCAGACAAAACACTTCATCGCAAAGGAATAAATATCATTAAAACGATAATTTTCTGCTCTTTAAAATGGCATAAAAATAATAGTTGTCTACTAAATATTTCAGAAGTTATTGGCCCAAAACTTCTAAGCATTAGGCTTAAAAGCGGCTAATTTTCGTTATTTAATTAAATATTTTAAGAACTAATTAACTCTGAAAGTTGAAAATAGCTCCGTTGACCTAGAAATATGCTCTAGAATGTCGTGTGTAAATTTCATGTCGCTACCATTCACCGTTTAGGAGGAGTTCTTGTGACCGACCGACAGACAGATGCATGCAATTTCTGCTTTATATTATAGATATTTATAAACATAAGCAAAATTTTCAGAAATAAAGGTAAATTAGTTCAAAGTCACAGAAGTAGAATCAGAGGTCTCACTCCCATAGACCCTAATGGCAACTTTTTTAACATTGCGTTTCACATAGACAGTACGCCACCAATGTAACTAATGGAACTAACCGGACGTTTCCCTATCGTCATGGCAACGGTGTAAACGGTTATTTCAATTCCTATCGTTATTATTTTTATTGAATTTTTCGACGTTTTGTTTTCCGACGATTATTTAATTTGAAAATAGCCGATTTCTTTTGATACTTAATTAATTTTACTGCCTAAATAATATAATTCTGAAATAACGTTTATCTCACCAATTTGAATCTCACTCTTTGCAGAGTACCAATAATTTAAAACATATGAATACATAATTGAAGAAATAATAAGTTTATTTCAGATAAAAATTATATTTATTCTTTAAAAAAAAAACAGAAAATAATTAACCTCTTTGTAGATTACCAATAATTTAAAACATATTGATATACAATTTAAGAAATATTAAGTTTATTTCAGATAAATAAATTATATTTATTCTTTATCATGAAAAGTTCTTTCCAATCAAAAATTTTTTTTAATTCCAGAGGAAATTATTTTTTGTTAAGTTAATATTATAATATCTTTTTCAGAATATGCTGAAGCAATAAATTAATTTTTCATAACTTCACATTCATTCTTTTTAAAGATAAAAAATTTAAAGAATGTAATTTTAATACAGAAAATTCATTTGCAACGTTAATATTTATCAATTTTTGTATTACCCAGTAAGAAATGAATAATGTTATTTAGTTTTGCACCAAGATGCTATAATAAATGTCAAAGACTCAAAATAAAGCACACTATTTTATTGAGCAAACATAATTAGTAACAAAATATTATGAATAAATGACCTTTTTAATAAACCCCAAAAGCTGAGCATAATGGAATGACCTTCGCGGGCCTAGGGTGGCCCTACCAGGAGTTTAAACTCCCGACGCACTTCGCTCATTCTACTCAGCATAGGGATTTTTGATTAAACACCATAGACAGAAATTTTTCAAATACACATGCCAGCTGAAATATAGGAAAATTTAAAGCAGCATTAAGCTTATATCTGTACGACTTTTAATATACACAATTTAAATACTTTATTCAACAAAAACAATTTTCAAGATATTTAATAATAAGATATATCAACAATAATTTTTTTTTAATTATCCGAGACCACAGAGCTTACAACACAAAATAATTCTTTTTTCTCAAAGAAATGGAGTTGGATAATGCATATGCATCATGAATTTGGCATTTAAAAAAATTGCAGTCATTTAAAGAAAAATAAAAGAATGTAATTTTTTAAAATAAAATATTGTTAGCATAAAGAGTGTAACGATAACTTAGAAACCGACTCATTGTAAGATACACAGAGAAGTTCCAAAATTTATTTCCTCAAATTAACTAGAAAACTGCTCATCATAATCAATCTAATATGTAGTTCATCTATAGTATGAGAGTTCCTTTTAACATAAATTATTTTACACATTTTTTTTTTAGATAAATATCTACAAAATCTTGGTGCATTTCATACGACCAGCCATCCTGAAGACAAAACAGCTCCAACATTGACAGACTGCCTGAAAAAAAAAATCTAGTAGATTCCATTTGTATAACACAATCCAATTTATTTTTATTAAAGACTCCACTTCATTGTGAACATTGAATATTATGAATAAAATATTCACCTTCAGCCAATAACAATTAATTTTCATATATGAAGCTGTGTTAAATAAAACAGATCAAAATATTTTGAGAACTTTATTAAACTAGTATTAGCCAATATGCTTATTAAACAAATTTCCTACATTTTATTTACACAAATAAGAATGAATATTTTAATTTGCCTCTGGAAAACGATGTTAAAAATAAATACTAATATAAATAAGAATCTTCTTAAAAGGGAATTGAAATTTGCATAAGGATGCTATACTAAGCTACTGAATTATTTCTAAGATATTAATAAGCAGCATGTAATAATAATAAATAAGTGAAAACATTAAACAGACTAGAGATATTTAATCAGTTCATTTCATTCTATTTCACAGTAGGCATTTGTAAAAAAGCTTGCTTCGGATAATTCTAAATATAGAACATCTCAATATTACTTCAACTTAGAGCACAAATAACAGCTACAATTTTCATACTATAAAAACTCGACTAAAACTTACCACTCAAAATCAATATAATTATAAATGCAATATTTATGATTTTCAGCTGTATTTCAATATTAAATTACTGATAAAAGAATTTTAACTTGTAAATTACTTTAACAATTCACAATACATCATAACAATAATTATAATAAGTTTTTCTGAGAGTAATAAGCAAGGGTTCCATTAATATCTTTTAAAATTATTTTAATTACCAAGTCATACTATGTAGAAATAAATCTGTCAAAAAAAAAAGGACTACAAAGAATTTAAAGAATTCATGCACATTTTTGTCAGATTATTCCATATGGTAGGCATTTTAATATGCTTCAGCAACTGTACAAAAATAAAACAAAATTTTATTATTTTATATACAAAAAGTGAAAATAAGTATTTTAAATATTAGAAGTTTTTCAGTTATTTAAATAACATCTCATAAAAAATTCTGTAACGCATTTTAAACTTACCGTTCTCGTCTTCAGGAATCTTGAATGGGGAAGCAGTCAAATACGTTCACTAAACTGGAATAGTCACAAGTCTTGATTCTACATAAAGTATCTAATTCTAAAAAAAATACTCCTGATTATAATAAATAGTATGTGAAATTAACAAGTAGCAGCAAGAATTAAACCAGCAACACAACATGGCGGCGTTTCGGTTGCTTTTCGTTCGATACAATAATGGCGTCGTGTTATGGTTTGTAGCACAGAGAAGTAGAAAGATTCTACACAGCTCTGTGATGGAAACCAATATGGCGTCATGTTATGGTTTCTTTGTGGTTTGTAGTTCGATTTTAAGGCTTAGGTGGCGCTGCGATAGTTAACCAAACTCCCGAGTGAGACCTCTGGTACTCTTTCTCTGTGTTCAAAGTCTAACCGTTGCCCAGCAACGGAGTAGCTATAAATTTGCGTTATTTCAAAATCATCTGCACGTAATTAAAAATTATTAAGCTTTAAAAAATTAATTAAAATTGAAGGAAACATGTCACAGAAATGAAATTGGTATAATTGAAAAGGTAAAATTTTGAACTTTAAGATGGCAGAAAAATATTTTTTGTCGGACAATTTGTTCCGAAGTTACGGCGGAAAAAAGGATCACGTGATAGTTGATTTTAAAAATAAGTTATTCCACATGTTTTCGCATTCCTGAAGGATCACGTGACAGTTGATTGAAAAATAAAATAATCTTCATCGAGAATCGCTGAGTCAATGGGCTTAGTTAATTATTGTCTGTAGTTAAAAATATTTAATTTATAATAAAATCACGTATCCTATGTCCATTCCTGGCTTTCAAGCTACAACTCTGCCAATTTTCATCCAAATCGGTTTTGTAGCTTGGTCGTGAAAGCGTAACAAACAGACAGACACACTTTCGCATTTATTATATTATTAAGGATAAGGATAGTATTGATAACAATGATGAAGTTTTAAAATTAATTTATTATGAAAGTGAAAAATGCCGGACCTTTATTACGTATCTTGAGTACTAATTATCCATTTTTTACTTTATAAGATTTATTGCATGGAGATAGTCGTTGAATTAAAAAAAAAATCTTTAATTGTCATCTGATGTGCTGATTTTCGCTGACAAGGGGAGGGTACGACTTGGGAAATTCAAATTCGGATGAGACTTGGTATATTAATAGTATACCTTTAGGGTACTCATCCATTAAAATGCTAAAGCGCAATGGCCAGACAATTGGGAGAAAATGGTCCTCAAACTTTTGGCATAGCTTTTATACCAGTAAGTTGTCACCGTTGTTGAAGCGCAAATAGCATGGACTGTAGAGTACTGGCTTGCTAACCTTTTGCCCAGCTTCGATCCCGCCTCCGTTTTCTTTTTTGAAAATATTTTTTTAAAATTAATATTTAATTGAATTAAATTTTTAAACATCTTTTGTTAAGAAATTAATAATTTTTAAGCGTTATATACTTTTTTATTCATATATATGAATCATAGTCGTAATTTAGTTTTTAAATTTAATTAATATTAATTAATTTTACTTAATTTAGTTTTTTAAACAGTTCAATAATCATAAAAACAAATTTAATGATATTAAATAAGAAGTATAATTACTACTATCATTATATGTCAGTAAAATTTTTGAAAATTTTCCTATATAGCCTTACGGAACTGGTTTTGGTCTTTAAAGAATGTATTTATAATTATTTAACAGTTTGAAAATTAATTTATAACTGTAATTCAAGGATCATATAAATAAACAGTTATTTTTCAATCAAATGATAAATATTTTAAATTAAATATTTATAAATTGTTAATTAATTTGAAATTATTAATTTCTAAAATTATTTACAAAAAGAAAAAAATAATTAATTATAAATACAAATTTAATAGTGCTAAAGAATAACTAATAATAGTTCCTCTCATTAGATAATTATAAATAGTGCTCTCATAGTAAAAGAATTTCATGTCGATTTTTTTCCTTTGTAAATTTTTGAAATTTTTTGACATGTATTAATTTTTATTTACGTACAAGAACATCTCATAAAAACTTTAGAAATAAAAGAATATTTTGACATATTGTATAATTAATAAATGGTGTACGTTCATTTTAAAGATCTATTTGGAAATAAACTTCCGATTTTGGACCTTCTTTCTCTGTATTCAAAAGTTGAACGGCTGCTCTCTCTTTCTCGGTCAAAACCGGTCCCGTAAAGAAGATTTCCACTTGAAAGGAAATTTTGTTTACTTTAACGTAATCATTCAAAAATTTTATAACATATAATGATAATAGTAATTATACTTATTATTTAACGTCATTAAAGTTGTTTTTATGATTATCTAACTGTTTAAAAATTAAATTATGACTATGATTCATATATCATATGAATAAAAATTATTTAATGCTTAAAAATTATTAATATTTTAATAAAAGATGTTTATAAGTTTTTAATTTAATTAAATATTAATTAAAAAAATATTTTCAAAAAAGAAAACAGAGTCAGGATCGAACCCTGGCAGAAGGTTAGCACGTCAGTACTATACCAACCGTACTATTCGCGCTTCAACAACGGTGACAACTTACTGGTATATAAGCTATGCCAAAAGTTTGAGGGCCATTTTCTCCCAATTGGCTGGCTATTGCGCTTTAGCATTTTAATGGATGAACACCCTAAAGATACACTATTAATATAAAAACTCTCATCCGAAGCTGAATTTCCCAAGTCGTGCCCTCCCCTTGTGTGTATAAAGTACAGCAATCAAATTAAGTTCATTGAAATGTTTTTTCACTTATACTTTGACAAACAAGATATGTTCGCAGTTTTTCAATGGAGTCCATTGCCTCTTTAAAGGAGTATGGAATAACTTCATCATCGCTTATACAGTAGAACCCCGCTAATCCGAACTAATTGGGACGGTGCCTGTTCGGATTACAAAAAATGCAGATTACCCGAAATTCCGATACAAATAGAAAAAAAGATCTAAGCTATAAGTACTCAGTACCACTATCTCTTGAATTCTTTCATTCAAAAGCAATAGAAAGAGAATATATCTCTCCTTTTCATTAGAATAATGGATGTGCTCCTGTATGAAGTGACCTTACCTTACGGCGTGATATAGAGCAGAGCGACATAAACAGACATTATGTTTATGAGACGTTGGCATAATATTGCTTCCACGTCGAGAATAACATCACTTCGTCAGACAAATCTGACAAATTTCGTCACCCCAAAAAGATCGTTAATGTAAATGTGTTTGTGATGTGTTAATGTAATGTGTTTTTATTAAATGTAAATGTGATCCTTGAGTTATTGCATTAGTTTCTTCAATGTGTACAAAATTATTCATGCTGAAAAAGTACTTTTTTGTTTTTAGTATGTATATTTAAATCTTTTCAATTACATATAATTTTCGAAAATAAAATCGGTTCGGATTAACCAAAATTTCGGATTAGAGGGGTTCTACTGTATTAGTACTAAACAGTTTGTCTTCTATGAATTCATCAACTGCGAAAGATTCCAAAGTGATGATATTGGCATCACAGTTCGCAGCCTAGAAAGGGAGAAAACAACATATGACCTGCATGACGCGGTATAAACGAAATACTTTGTAATAACTGTACTGCAACTTTCAATAAACTCACTTTCTTTTTTCCACTAGTTTAATAATTCTACTAATACGATAAAATGAGAGATATTTACATATGCACAATACAATTCACTTTCAAGATTATTCATCTAATAACTCAGAGTTCAGCATGACCACTCCTAAAAAAAAAGCATGCACACCCTGTCAGAGCCAAAAAAAACCATTCCTCTTCATGGCGTCTCTCCACACCTCCCGCGTAACCGTTCCTCCCACTCTTCACTTCACATCCTTTTCCTGAGAGCCGGAACAGCTACGTGGAGGTTAGTGGCATGACATACTTTATCATTACATTGGATAGGAATGAATCGGGATTGTGACAAAACGACATATTTGTGCGATGTATTTGTACGACCAAAAGTTTTAGCTCTCGATATATGCATAACTATTCATCGTAGGATTAAAATTTGGTACATACAATTTTAGTGTTTAAGCGGACATCATTGTTCACAGATGGAGCAATTCTTGTCCATATTTTACATTATTCTTCTATTATTTCTTGTATTTTGTACTCTGTAATATTTTGTTGAAATGTATTTTGGTTTCCTTGTGTAACTTGTTACTAGTAGATGAGGTTCCAAGCATGGAACACATTTATTTATCTTATTGCATGAAATAGTATCTTATTAGATTTGAAAAATCCCTTTTTTGTGATGTATGTAGAAAAGATTTCTGCTAGTGGAGATTTTAAATGATACTGAAAATACATTTCTTTTTCAGATCACTTTGCAAGATGACCAGATACCATGAAAACATTTGGGATTTTTCTTAAAAAGCAAGCTTACATTTATGCCATTTATGTGCAATAATAAGGCAGTTCCTAACAGAAAATTATCACTGTTTTGACTTCAACTCATTTTTTGATAGGAAATTAATTCGGAACATAGAGAATGGAAGGTTCTTTTGAAGCGAATGAAAATGATAGGAATTTAAAAATCCAAACTCCCACTGTAGAGAAAAGTTGTGCAAGTGATGTCTTTTGTAAGGAATTTCAAAAATGTCATTTAAAGAGCAATCTTCAGTGTGGCACAAAAGAAGAATCGTATTCTTGTGATGTATGCAGTAAACAGTTTTTTCAGAAACGTTATTTAAATAATCACTTAAAAATTCACAGCAAAGAAAAGTTGCATTCTTGTGATTTATGTAAAAAAGAATTTCATCAGAAAAGTGATTTAAGGAAACATTATCAAACTCATACAAATGAAAAACCTTATTTTTGTAATGTATGCAATAAAGGATTTTCTCAGCAACCTTATTTAAATGAGCATTATCGAATGCACACAAATGAAAAACCATTTTCATGTGATGTATGTGGAAAAGAGTTTTCTTGGAGAGGTTCTTTTAGAGTGCACCTTCGTACTCATATGAACGAAAAGCCTTTTTCTTGCGATGTATGCAATAAAACGTTCTCTCAGAGATGTCATTTAAATAGACATTTCCGAACTCATGCAAATAAAGAATTCTTTTCTTGTGATGTATGCAGTAGAGAATTTTCTCATAAATCACGTTTAAATCAGCATTATCAAACTCATATAAATAAAAAATCATTTTCATGTAATGCATGTGGAAAAGAATTTTCTCAGATAACTGCTTGTAGACTTCACTGTCATACTCATACAAAAGAAAAACTATTTTTTTGTGATTTATGCAATAAAGAATTTTCTCGTAAAAGTCATTTAAATGAGCATTATCGAATTCATACAAATGAAAAGCCATTTTCTTGTGATGTATGCGGAAAAGAATTCGCTCGGAAAAATGATGTAAGAAGACATTTTCGAACTTGTAGGGGTCACTTTTTTCCTGGTTCGTATTATCTTTTTCCTTTTGCTTTGGAAAGTGTTAAATTGAACTAGTTCTAACATCAATTTTATTGCAGGTAGCCTTTTCTGTATGCCTAGGCATCGCTTAAAAGAAGACAAAGCGCAGAAAAAATGAAATAAAATAGGTCTATTAGCCTACAGCTTTCAATTCTCTCTCCAAAAGCGAAAATCCCCCGTGTGGGGGGGGCGGGGGGTCAGTCTGGCGGGAGTAAGAGTTGGGGGTATTGAAGCAGCTGGTAGTGCGCTTTGGAACATCCGTGAATGACCTGCCTAAATCTATCGACTTGGAGGGGTGGAAAACAAACCGGTTGTGGGTCCAAATGGAGTAGAACAATCTCCTGGTGAATATCCAGTTTAAAGCGGGACATTCACTGGTGTTCCACTCCAATTTTTTTGGAACACAGAAAGGCAAAACCTTTCTTCAATGTGAAATCCCGATGAAAATTGGCGTAGAATTCCAACGAGGTAGATTTTTCTTTGGAATGTATGGCCATAAAAATGAAATAGGATTCTTTGAGGTGGGCGATAAGTCAGTTGTGTGTGGGGGGAAGCGTTGGCGAGGGGGAATGTGCATGGGAGTGAGACTGGCTAAATCAGAGCTGGTATAGAAACATGCTCTCTCAAAAGCAAAAATTCCCCCATGTGGGGGAGTGTGAGTGTGAGTCAGTCTGGGACTTTAAACCTTCTCAAACAAGATGTCTCAAAACAAAAAAAAAACAAAAAAATAGTATTGATGTACAGATTTGATAATCAAATCAAATTGACGTGTTGAGGTCTTTTTGTCTCGCGGTAGGAAGGGGTTTGTACTTGATCTTTATCTGACCACTAGTTGTTACCCGCGACTTCGTGCGTAAGGAATTTAAATTATTAAATTTTTTAAATTAACGAATGTAAATGTTTCTTTGCACGTTGAAAGAGGATATTAAAATGTTCTGACGGTTTATAATACATAATTGGACGACTAACAGGAGTGTACTGTACATTTCTGCTGTTATAGTTAGGTAATTTGTTTCTCTATTATAACACACTTTTGTATAATTACGAATACGTTTTTTGCACGAATGTAGAGGTTTTGTGGGCTGGACAGACGCGAACACACTATATATAGTTACCCATGCGAAAAATATGGTTTTTCGAAATGTACGCATGCCACTTTGAGTGTCTGGCCCTGAGCCTGGCCAATGCTATTTTTAAAGGGAATTGTAACTTTTTGAACTGGGATGGTAAATATTTCGGTATTATTGGAATGGGTGGAATTAAAACACTCTCTCCTCTCGCTATGCCAGTCATAACAGTAGCTCTCACGACGTTTTGGACCTAAGTGAGTAATTTGTAACCGTGTGCCACTGCTCAATCTCGGTACAGCGAGGTTACGTATCATTAGTACTGACACATTTCAGCTTGTCGGAAAGTTCACCTGACAGTTCTAAGGAGTTGAAGAATTCTGCAGGATATGATGTTACTTGCTATTGCCCATTACCGTATCTACAGATAGATATTCTGTACCTCCCTCCATTTGTGATATTTTTGTTCATTTATCTGACCTAAACTTTCGTTAGTCAGTGCCAAAATTACCCATTCAATAACCATTCTCTATTGCTCGTAGTAGTTTGTAGTGCAGGATAAACCTTGCTTATCAGTTCCTCTGTATTTATCTCTGAATTTTGAAAAATTCCCCTTTCAATTTAATACACTGTTTGAATCTGTTGTAAACGGACCTTCACCAATTTTCAAAAGATTAGTCCTGATTTATTGTCGTTGAACAATTGAACTCTCATATTCGTAGTGAGTTTAAATTTTTTGACATGCTTCCATAACGGAGATGGCTTTAAACATACATTAATTTCATCCACCGGTGTCCCCTAGTTATTACAGGTTCAATCTGTCTAAAATTGCTTGACATCAATAATGCCATCCCTCTCATGATACTTTGGTTATTATTAATATCTTTCATAGTTCGCTTCAACTGCTCTTTTTTGAGACACTACTGCTTCATCAATTTTTTTGTCTTTCCGAATTTGAGCTAAGCTAATTTGAGTAGATTGACAAGGAAAGACTTCCCAGTAACGCCAGGAGCATCCGGAAAAAACAACCACCTTCACCACTTTCATTCTGTTGCAAAACAATATCGAAAACGTTTTTTTGTTCTGGCTCAACCGTGGAACGAACTCAGTTAGTCGCTGTTACAATGGGGAACTTCAGCATTTTTTTTAAATTTTTTAAATCGATTTAAAATGCTTCGAAACGAACAATAACATTTAAAAAAATTGTAGACAGTTTTGTTTTTTTAAAATTTACAATCAAAGTTCGCCTCTCAGAAAACGCGGGAAAAACTATCCATTTTGGCGCGAAACGGGTCTGACGTCAAAATTGCCTGACAGGGGAGAAACACTCTTCCTTCCCGTTCGCGCTGTATAGAGATTCTCGTTTTTTCTATACTTTCCGACTATCGCATCAGATTAAATAATGTCGGAAAGATACAAGTATTGTATTGTTCCTAAATGTCGTAATAGAACTGTAAGGGCACCCGATAAATTATTTATCAATGTGCCAAAAAATTATGTTATTCGCAAAAAGTGGTGTAAAGCGATGAAGAGAGATCCGAAGCTAAATCCCGAATTATCAGCAATCAGCGTTCGTCATGTCTGTGGAGATCATTAGGGTAAAAATATAGAAGATCCCACCTTCTTTAAGAATCTTTTTTTTAAAAAAACTTGCTCATGTTATTTTATAGCATGAATTTTTTCAATGGATATTCGAATGTTTCTTATATTTTTTTAAAAATTACCAGTACTATTGAAAATTAACAAGAATATCTTAAAAATTAGTTTAAATTCACGACTTTTTTAATAATAAAATTCGTTTTCATTTGTAGTTCAACAAAATAATTCGCAGAGTTAACTTTTGATGCAAAATAAATTCTTTATATTCAATGAATGCATTAAAATCAAAATTAGTCTTCAAAAAGTTAGTTTGCTCATCAATTATTATAGTTGAGAAAAGGTGGGATAAATTTATCTCATCGTGCATCTCGAGTTTGTTGATGGCAGCACTTAAAATTCCTAGATCAGTAGCATTTGGTCTGGTTTGAATATTATTATAAGTTTATATAGTTTTTTTTATATAATTCGAAAATTAACTAACATAATGAAAAAAACTTACTTTGCAGTAAAGAAGGCTTACTACTTACAGATACTGTGTTCGTATCTTTTCTTTTTCTTGAAATTTACGAAAGTGGTTACAGTTTTATCATTTTTAATTTTTTTAGTGTATTTCTTTATATAAGTTATTTTTACCAGATTTTATATTAATTAGTATAAACTAGTATTTTAAAATTAATACTTGTACAAAGGAAATAATTTATATAGTAAAATAAAGTGTAGTAAAATAAAACTATATAAAATAAAATTAATTTTTAAAAGGCACGGGTGTGTTTTGAAAAAAATGCCGTACCTGAAATTATTTTGAACGGAACTTCTGAAATAAATAAATTCTTGTTTTTTTTTTTCCTGTTTTCAAAGAGATCCATAAAAATACTACAGAATATTGTGTCACATTTGAGTGCTGATTGTTGGAAAATCTGTTGCATTCAGAGAGATACACATTCTTTCAAAGCATTTTCAAATAAAGGGCTGACGATACGATTCGCGGAAGAGTCTCGGGGAATACGGAAGACCATTGATGGGCGGTGGGACTATGTCATCCCACCCCTTGTGAAAAAAACTAAAAGCAGAAAAAATTCTTTATTTGTAAAATATTTTGTGAAATTGAACGCTGAATAGTAGAAAAGCTAAAAACTTCACTTTTAAAATGTTAGCTGTTACAAACGCCTTGATTCAAAGCAGAGTACAGAACTAGCGAAAGAGAAGTATGCGAAGGAAGGCACCCTCGACGTCAGAATCTACTCGGCCAATGAGAGTGCGTTTCGGATTGCATCATGATTCCTGCTATTTCAGTGCATCTTTCGCTCTCAATATTTAAATAAATAAATTTTTCTGTAAAATTTCACTTGCATATTTGAAATTAGAATGATTTTTTCTACAAATACGGATGGCTTTCACGTGTTTTTAAAAAATGCTGAAGTTCCCCATTCTTCTGTATCTTAGGGCAGTTTTTGCATTAGGTAATAATTTCCTCTATCCTACTCGGTCTACTCATTCCAAAGCTCGATATATCTTTACCAGTTATCGTAATATCACTTAAGTCTTCTATCTAAGTTAATTCTTCGTTGTAAATTGCATCATTGTACTCAATGCTATCATCAGGCTCTTACAATCTGTGGAATATGTCATCCACCATACTATATGTCATCCACTTCTACCATTCAATAGAATACATAAAACAAAATATATATTCGTATATTTTCCTGAGTTATAATTAACATCTGTTTTTAAATTTTATTCTAAAAACTCTTGCAACTATATCATATCTATCAATAGATTTTTGTCCCGGCGTCAATTTATCGACAATTTCTTGTATAAAATCTGATAAGGAAAAGATACAAATATAAATTACTAAATTTAAATAGACTGCAAACTCAGAAAATTAACATCAAGCGTCGAGTTGACTAATTTCAGTTATTATTCCACAAATTAATTATTTCTTTTCCCAATAAAATCACATAATTGCGGTTTTCTTTATAATCAAGTGATGTTTGACTTTAAAAATAAGTTATTCGACATGTTTACGCTTTTCTTTATTATGACGTGACAGTTGATTTTAAAAATAAGTTTTTTCATATGTTTATACTGTTCTTAAAGATCACGTGACGATTGATTTTAAAAATAAATTAGTAATCTTCATCGCGGACCGCTAGGTCAATAGGCCTTTCTTTGTTAATTATTTAATTGTTGTCTGTAGTCAAAAAGATTGAATTTAAGATGATGTCACATTCCTACGGCTGGCTTTGCTAATTATTGTCTGTAGTTAAAAATATTTAATTTCTAATAAAATCACGTATCCTATGTCCGTTCCGGGCTTTCGAGCTACAACTCTACCAATTTTCATCCAAATCGGTTTGGTAGTTTGGCCGTGAAAGCATAACAAACAGTCAGGCACACTTTCGCATTTATTATATTACTAGCCGCCTTCGGCGACCCGCTGGGAATATGATTTCATTTAAATCTTGCATAATTTTATATTCATGGTTCTCTTAACGTAATTTTAAACTTCAGATTGTGGTAACCCATGTTCTATTAATGACCTTAGACCTCTTCTGTTCATTGTCTACATAAATGTTACTAATGGATTCAAATAACTGACCATGTCATGTAACCTCTAATTTCATGTTGTCAACATTTAAATAGCGCAGCACATTTTTTTGGCCAACTAACTGCATGCTACCTGGATTAAAATATGCAGAGAACAGAATGAAAACATAACCATTCAGATTAATGGATATATTTCTTAATGTAAGCAAAGTAATATCTCGGAGAGCTTGGTTTGCAGAGTTCGCAAAAATTTTGAAGAAATAAAATATGAAAGCAAAATGTATTAGGATATTATCTCAGATTACAACAATGAAAGAGAAATATGCAATTAAATAATTGTTTAAACAATGAAAACGGTTCGAGTTGCTTTGCAACAATGAAAAGTATTGTTGGAAATTATGCCAAAAAATATTTTTTTTAATTTATTAAAATTCGAGAAAAAATTGTACGGCAACTTAATTGATATCATTGGAAAGCTTATTTTTTGCAATTTCAGTTGGTGTAAAAATGATTTTTCTCCTGTTATATTTTCGGAAGTTATTAAGGAAAAACGCCGAAATTTCGGTTAATTTTTAATTAATTAAAATTCTGATTAAAATTTTGAAAAAAGGGCTCCGAGGTGCACATTCCCACTCTCCAAAGTATGTTTGTGCCAAATTTCGTAGCTCTTGGTCTGTTGGTCTGTTCTGTAGAGGACCGACATACGCACATTCTCCTTTATTATTAGTAGATTAAGGATTTATGTATTATTTCGTAGAAAACGCAGGTAAAGATGACAAGCGATATTAACTGCAGCGATTTTTTAATGTAATTAAATAAGCTTTAGAATTCCTTAAGAACCAATAAAAACACTGTAAACGATATTTGAAGAAAAAATAAATAAACAGAAAAATCAGAAAATAATGGTAAAGTAATTACACCGTTGCCTAGCAACTGAGTATAATTAGATTTGCTTTATTTCAAAGTCGTCTGCGTGTAATCAACTATTTATTAAATTTTAAAAAATAAAAATTGAAGGAAAAATGCAACAGATATAAAATTGGTATCATTGCAAAGTTAAAATTTTGAACTTTAAGATGGTATAAAAATATTTTTTGTGAGATAATTTTCTTTGAACTTACAGCAGAAAAACAGTTTCGGTTAGTTTCTAATTAACTGACTGTTTGATTAACTTTTGCGCTTTGAAAAGTTGACAGATATCTTCTCCTTGTTCTAAATAATAAGTGTAAAAAATTTCGTTAAAATTGGAGTAGTGGTTTAGGAGGAGATGTGGAACATACATACAAACATACAATGACGTTTATTTATATTAAGATTGTTGAAAAGAAAAGATCCTCTATGTTCATTCAGCAACATCTAAAGTTCGTGACGAATAATTTGGAAAAAGGAATTCCTTTTTTCAACCAAAAGAGATTGAACCATATTTCCGCCTTGTTTGGTAATTCGTCCATTTTGAAAGAGGTCAGTTCTATAACTGCTCTTTGCTTTTTCACATTCATTTTTAACAATGAATATTTAAATCTTATAATTTAAATACGAATCATTGTGGGTATTTGTGTATGTTCCACATCTCCTAAATCACTCAACGATTTCAACCAAATTTTGTACACTTATTATTTAAGACAAGTGGAAGATACCTGTCCACTTTTAAAGTGCTCAAGCTAATTTAACAATCAATTAATTACAAATTAACCAAAACCGTTTTTCCGTTATAACTTCAGAGAAAATTATCCCACAAAAAAAATTTTATACCTCCTTAAAGTTCAAACTTTTACCTTCTCAGTGATGCCAATTTTATATCTGTGAAATTTTTCGTTCAATTTTTATTAATTTTTCAAAATTTAATAAATAATTGCTTACATGCAGACGATTTTGAAATGAAGTCAGTTTAATAATACTTCAGTGCTAGATAACGGTTAGACTTTGAACTAATTTACCTTTGTGTTGTTTTCCGTGATATTTTTCGAAAATATCTGGCAAAAGCTATTTTTACTCCATATTAAAGTTTTTAAAAAATTGGCTTTTCAGTGACACAGTTTTCATTTCCGTTCAATTCGTTGCCTTCATTTTAATAATTTTTCAAAACTTAAATTATGTAAAAAATTCACAATTTGTAACAGTTTTTTTTATTGGTGAATAACAAGAATACATGCGAAGAATTGTTGCTAGAACACAGTATCAGAATTCTGAAAGAAGACTAAAAGAAATGTTTAAAAGCAGAAGATTCATAATTTATATAGGAACAAATATTGATTTGGTTTGATTTAACACTTATTAATAATGAAAAATTTACTATGTAATTAATTGTCCCAAAACATTCGCTAAAACCTTTTTTATGCTGCAAGATTTATGAACAAAATTGAAGTACTTATGTAACAAATATTAATAACTTATAAAAAAATTAGCTATCGGCGGATTTTAAAAATCGTCTGGTTAAATTGATATTCTCATTTTAATAAAATAAAAACATTTCAGACGACAAAAGAATATTGGATATTATAATTTTCTATTCAAAAGTAGTTTTTAAGTCCAAAATATTACACATGAAAGTATTTTAATCCCGAGCAATGTCAAGGATAAAGGCATATATTAATATAATTTTACTAGCTGATGTACCCGGCGTTGCTCTGGATAAAAATAGATTCAAGTCTAAGTACTTATAATATTTTAAGCGTAATAAAACAGTTTTTCGCAGCAGCGTTTTTCAGTTTTCTTTCATCCACTCCCGTATTGTCTGACCCCTTCGCCCAACAATTCAACTCCTCTCCTGCCTCTGTCTCCGACCTTTGAACCACTTTGTACGAATCTAACAATCCTTGATACTCCATTTTTTCTTCCTCGTCATTGCTACAGTGACAACAGAAGCTCCTTCACATCGTGGATTTTATTACAATAATCTCTTATTTGTTATGTCTGTTTGCCTGATCGGTAAAACGTTGCAGAGTATTCCTTCTGTTTCTCCTTAGGTTCTCTCCTTTCGGTAGTAACCGAACTGTATAGCCTTGAATGAATTTACACGCGCATTGGGATCACTAAAAATTTGCAACAATTAAATCAATTAAACTGTGCAAAGAAATTGAAAGATGTACACGCTGTGAAATAAAAGTGGAAGCAAAAATTCTGCCTTGCAGTAATACTCAACGACAGCAATATTTTTATCCTAACTTTTGACAGTGGTAAAAACATGGGAATGGAGGATTTGCTAAAAAAATCAATTTGAATTTAATTACAATAATAGAAAGCATTGTTTCAGATTGTGTTTGAAATGAATTTCGAAATGTTTATTAAATTGGGGGGAAAAACATATGCCATTTAAATTCATATCAGTAAAAAGAAAATTTCCTGCTAAGAATTCCACTAATAGTTTTTGTAGTATTGTTTTAATATTCCGTTTTAAAATTGTATTTTTTTTTTAAAGTAACAAGAGAAAGAATTTGATTCACGAATTCAATTTTTTTTTTCTCTAAAAACAAGAGTCTTTAAGATGGTATATAAATCATCTTCGTGCAATATATATTTCAGAAGTTATTGGCGAAAAACTGAGAAACAAACGCCGAAAATTGGCTTAATTTATTATTATAAGAAGTAATAATTTTTGAAAATTGAAAAATGTATAATTGATCTAGAAATAGACACCCGAACGGGAAAATTTCACCTCGATACTATCCATCGTTTAAGAAGACTTCTTGTCACAGATAGACCGTTAAAACACTTTTTTTTTTTCCCAGTTGCTGTCCCTTCGATAGAAACCAGACTAAATAACCTTGAAAGACTTAACACACTCATAAGGATTATTTTAAATTTTTTGAAAATTAAACAAAACATCTCATAGAAAGAGTAATTAATCCAGTTTTACCGTAATTGGATTATTGTGCAATTATATAAAAAGAGGCATATGCTATGACATAATACCGGAAATGAAAAGTCTGTCTTGGAAGTAAAATTGTCCAAAGAAAACCATATTTTCTTATATTAATTTTAATAGTGGCAAATGCACATGAATGAAGGATTTCATAAACAGTAAACTGGCTTGAATTTAATTTCATAAGAATAGAAAATATTGTTAAAAATTGCGTTAAATTTAAATTTTGAAAAGTTAATTACAATCAAATAAATAACTATAATAATGAAATAACTATAATTGAAAATATAATGTTTTGCTCTTTAAGATGGTGTAAAAATAGTTTTCGTGCAATAAATATTTCAGAAGTTATTGGCGAAAAATGTTTAATAATTAGGCTTAAAACGGCTTTATTTTCGTTCTTTAATTAAATATCTTAAGAACTAATTAATTCTGAAAGTTGAAAATAGCACAGTTGATCTAGAAATGTACCCCAGAATGTCATGTGCAAATTTCATGTCGCTATCATTCACCGTTTAAGACGATTTCTTGTGACAGACAGACATGACACATGTATTTTCTGTTTTATGTTATAAATTTCTGAGAAAAGTGCTAGTTGTTTATTGTAACTTATATTCTAAAAGATCCAAAATACAGTTTCACTTTCTTTTTTATATTGTGTAGAAGTTAGTTTGAAGATTCGTATCATTATTCCAATGAGCAGATTAATAACTCTGGCATCAAAGATAGTTTTTATGTTTTTCTGATTTATTTTTTAAATTTCTTAATGTGCATAAAAATCCGTATTGTAATCATTGGTCCAATCTATTAAATTATTTGTATATATTTTACCTTAAGTATTTTTATTAGAAATATAAATGAAGTACATCTTTATTACATATTTTTCTAATGTTATCAAAATTTTTGAACAAACATCTGTTAAGCAAGTTTTTATTAAATACTTCCGAAACGGTTATGTGAAATGTCATTTATATTGTTTTTAAATGAATGAGCTGTCCGGGCGTGCACAGTTTTGATATTTGGCCTGAGTTGCATTTTATATTGGTACACCTCTGACAGTTTCTTTAATAAAACTTCAATCAAAAAACTTATTCATAAACTTATTTACTTCTTTAGCAGATCAGCAGTTCGTAATTGATGTCATTAAACTGTATAAAAAGTTACCATGTCTGTGGAAAGTAGCAGACCCAGATTACCACGACAAAAACAAGAGAGGTAGGGCGATGGAGAAGCTATTAGATCTATTCAAAACAAAGGACATAAACGCCAACAAGGATATAGTTAAAAGAAAAATTAAATCAATGCGACACTCCTATAGAATAGAATCCAAGAAGGTAAGTGCAGCTAGTAATTATTTAATGATGAAAGTTAGTGAAAATATGTAAATTTCCTGTGTTTTTTTTAATCTTTAATATGATTTTTATCTTTCTATAAATCATTCATGTTTGTTAAATGTGTAAATAATTTTTGATCAGTGGTAATTATATAATTTCTGTTCTTCAACACATTAATAACAAACCTAGGTAGATGAAATTTTTTTCCCAACCACTTTTTCACTTATCGAAATAAGCCTATCCTGCAGGTGTGTCTGTTTTATCGAAATTTAAATTATAATTTTCATTAATTAAAAATTAAGAAAAATGTTTATGGTTTTTGGGGATAACTTTTGAAAATAATATTGCACAGAAATAATTTTTTACACCACCGAAGTACAAATAATTATCTTTTCAATTAAAATGTCATCGAATCTCATCCCTAATTTAAACCGTTTTCCGTGCCTATATAATTACTAGCTGATATACCTGGCGTTGTTCAGGATTAAAATACTTTTGTGTGTATTTTTAATGTAAAAACCACCTTTGTCTAAAATATTATTATACACAAAATCCTTTTGTCGTCTGAAACATTTAAAAAAAATTAAAATGAGAATATCAATTGAACCAAATGGTTCTTAAAAACCACCGAAAGCTAACTTTCTTCACAATTAATTAAGTAGACCAGGGGACCTTTTTGAGTTTCTTATGTAGACTTACCAGTTATTTACAGTTTGCATTAATAATACAGTGGAACGTCGCTTAGCGAGCATAATTCGTTTTAGAAGCTTACTCGTAACACGAAACGCTCGTTAAGCGAAACAATTTTTCCCATATAAATTAATGTAAAATACGATAATGCGTTCCATGCCGAAAAAAGTTTACGTGTAGAATTTATTCAAAGAAAATTATAGATAAGATTGTTAAGGAGCGTGAATCATCTTTTCTTTTATAGCCGATCCAACCAACATGGAATAAAACAAAAAAAATCGAAATAATATGTTTATTATTTATGATACATACTATAATTTGCAAGATTGAGTCCAATACTTCATTTATAAATTTTACTGATTTCCGTCAGTATTTTAATAGAGTTGTTAAGTGCTTATACGAATTATGATACATTAACTCTCTTTTAGTAGAAATCTATCTAGAGACATTTATGTTTGCTGGCGCTTCAAAATATGACAAAAATATCATAAAATAAATTTGTAGCGCGCATAACCACTACCACATTAGAGTGATGTTTCTCAATGTTCGATGCAACAGTTTCCCATGATTTAAGCATTTCTCTTATTGCGCTAGAAGATTGTTGCTTTGCTGTTACCTCCTCCTTCTCTGACAAACTCTCCTCCATAACTTCTTGCTGTGAAGCGCAATGCAACTTCGTTAGCTCTTCGGTGTTCAAGTCTTTGTTGTGCTCTTCCACACGCTGATAGATATCATTTCTATCCACCTCCAGTCCCCTGACCTTGGCCAAAGACACAATCATGCTCATCTTACCGATCAGTCTGCCTCCTCCCCCACAATCGGC
Organism: Araneus ventricosus; assembly: GCA_013235015.1. Taxonomy (NCBI): domain Eukaryota; kingdom Metazoa; phylum Arthropoda; class Arachnida; order Araneae; family Araneidae; genus Araneus; species Araneus ventricosus. The sequence goes on along the minus strand of BGPR01017319.1, from coordinate 2,563 downwards.
AAGATTTTGGAAAGATTGTTTTAATTTCATTTTAGTAAACATCTTGGTGATAAAAAGAAGTGATACATGAAAACCAATTTGGTTTTAGAGAGGGGAGAAGCTACGAGAGCGCAATTAATAACATTATTTCTAAGTTCAGTGAGAACAAAGAGACCAGACTTTGTGCATTGATTTCCCTTCACATAAAATCGACCTTCGACAGCATTCACTGTCTTTGAATCGTATTGGTATTATTGATTTTTATAAGAATTTTTTATTCCACTATTTAATAGACAGGAAGGTGGTCTTTGTGGGTGGAACAGTTAATACGGAAAGACAATGCTTTGTGGATTGCCCGCGGGGATCAGTGATCGCGCCAGGGGTGTGGAATTACAAAGAGTTTTTCGTGCAGGCCTTCGCAGATAATTTGGCACTTGTTATGATCCGAAGAACAAGGAGAGAGCTTGAGAACAACACAAAAAGACTGCTCGCATTGATAACTGATAAATTGGAAGAGCTGAAATCAAAATTATCGGTTGACAAATGCCAAGCAATGGCAATAAGATCAAAGCAAAATAACAATAGACAGAGAGACAGAAAGTCTACTTTCGTCAGAGCTCCCTGTTTTAAAATTAATGACAGGAGCATTAAAATAACTAACAATTTAAAATACTTAGGCTTGTACATAGATAATAGGCTGACGTGGTCCACACATATTTTAACACTGCATTCGAAGATTTTTAAATTGCCAAACATTTTTAATCGGATTGTCCAGATCAATTTTAATGTAGGCAAAAATTTAAAACTCAGATATCATGTCGTTATTGAAAAAGCTCTGCTTTATGGCGCCTGGGGAGGGGCCCTAACCACAGAGCAAGTCAAGAGACTCCATACGATACAAATGGTTTTTCTTTTGAAACTCACTAGAGCTTTTAGAACTACCTCTACACAAGTACTCAATGTAGTTGTAGATAAGTATGAGATGGCTGGCAGCAGCCACGTCTGGTCTCCTGACATTGGCGACGAAATATGGGATCTCAAAGGTGCTGGAATCTTTTCAATATCGAGGAGATACGCTTGAATGTACTAGATGATTCCATGCGACGTCACGGCCTGCCGGAGGAAACTATATATAGTCCAGTCAACGAAGGAAAAATAGAAAAAGAAAATGGTGTAGTTTGGCACAGTTGTTGGGGGTAGTGTCCTAAACGACATACTAAAAGTCCCCGACGTTGGGGGGGTTAAAGGGGGACGTTTTCAGTTTTTCTTAAATATCTCGAAAACTATGGGTTCTATCAAAAAACACTAAATTGCAGAATTAAAATACATGCACTTCCTACAAAAAAAAAATCCTATTTTGTTTTTGTAGCATCAATAGTTTAGAAGATACAGGGGGATTTAAAAGTTAATATTTCTAAAATTCCTTATTGTAATAGTAAAATCAATTAAAAGTGCTGAATCAATAACCCTCATAATAACCTCATGCCTATATAATAATTATACAAGGGTAGTATTGTTTGTGTAGGAGCAGGGGGGGGCCCCAACAAACCCATTTGATGAACAATTATGCTCCCTTCCTCCCCTCACATCCGTTCCCCTTCACTAGTTTCATTCTACTCGTAGTCCAGTCAACGGATTGTAAATTTTTAAAAAGATGTAGTTTTGAAATTCGGTACAGTTGTTCGGGAGAGTGCCCTAAACGACATACTAAAAGTCATCGTTGGTGGAGGGTGCTCAGGGTGGATTGAAAGGGAGGATTTCTCAGTTTTTCTTAAATGTCTCGAAAACTATGGGTCCTAGCTAAAAAAAATTAATTATAAAGTTAAACTACATTAAATTTCCTACAAAACTAGTCCGAAATGTTTTGTAGAATGAAATTTTAGAGGATACGGGGGGTTAAAAGTGAATATTTCAAAAATTTATTGTAATGGTAAAATCAAAAGTGCTGAAGCAAGAACCCTCAGAAAGACCTCATGCCTATACACTAATTATACGAGGGTAGTATTGTATGTGTCGAAAGTAGTGGCGGTATCAGGAAGGGGGGCGACAAACCTATTTCATGAACAGTCGTGTTCCCTTCCTCCCCTCACTTCTGTTCCCCTCCACTAGTCTTTTGGTTCTGTTAACGCTCCAAATTATTATCCTCTATTTAGACGGTATAGTCTAAATCTAAATATCTATGGTGAGTTTCTCTTAAAAGCTCGCAACCAGTTTGTCACATTTCGACAGAAACATTTTCTTGCCATTGAAGAAATAAGACCAGGCATGTTCAATTACTAACACAAAAAATGGCTGCTAAAGGAACTGAAACGAGAGTCGTTGCAGCGGATGCTGTTACTTATATTGTGATATCTGGGTTAGAGAAAGCAACTTCTCATTCCAAGGGAAAGACGTAGACCTAGTCGTGTTACTGATTGCTTTGCCACCACCAGAAAGTAACATTTATTTTATGAAGCCTAGCAAGGGGAAAGTCGAAGCTAAATTATTTTTTACAAGAAAGCTGCAGAAAGAACTTTCTTTTGCCCAAACCATCCTCATTCTCCATGCATTCCGTGGTTGCGACATTACACCAGATATTTATAGA
>BGPR01017318.1:0-28728 GCA_013235015.1 Araneus ventricosus | reverse complement strand
GGCTTCCTGGACTTCAAGACAGGATTTCTCAAAATGTATATTTAGATAAACTAAGCTAACGTTTTTATGACTTTTAAGATATTTTATAGTTACAACTCTGGACAGCCTTTCCAACATATTCACAATCATTCATTTTTATCTCACAGTATGGTGAAAACAATCGCGTACGAGTTTATAAAGTACCTCCTTTTGTTCATGGATTTTGTTGTTGAATGAACCAAAATTTAATACAGATATGCAATTTTGTTGCAAAGATCATACACTAAATTTCAAACATCTAGCTTGGACAAGCATAACTTCAAAACTGATTAATTTCTTATTTATTATTTCATACTCAAGGATGCCTAAAAATCGGGGGGGGGGGCAAATTTTTTAACATTTACATTTTCTCTATATATATTTCGTTTTTGAGAAAAAAAAAAAAAAAAAAAAAAACATTCAAGACCCCACATCTAATATATGAAAAAAGCCAGCATGCTTTTTCTTGCACCACTTGAACTTTTTGCGTCTCCTGCGGTGGGCGATATTGTCATCGTTAGACTCTCACCACCATATTGAAGTTCAAAGTCTGGTAACCATGGGTAACATTTGGCAGCATTGCAAGGCCTTTTTTCTTTTAAGCTAAATGGAATTGTGACAATTACAGCTAGTGTTACTTTAATGGAAAGGTCATATTGGAAACATTCCCAATCCATTCTCAATTTCAAGAGTTAACAGCATTGAGTCCTCAATACTTGAAACAAATCCATCAACTAAACACAGCATAGATCACTTCAGATCAGATTCAAAACATTTCATTCCAAGTCTATAGAAAATCGCAAGCGATTTGATCAAATCTGGGTACTGGACTTGATAAAGTTGGCCACAGTGAAATATTGTGAATTCCTTCGTCAGCTAGCTATGACAGTTTTGATGACACAGTAAATATAAATAAAAGCTCTACTTGGTTTTACTATAGCCAATTGTAGTAGTTTTTTGTATGGTAGTATATGATTTTTTAGTAGACAAGCTGTCTGCTTACCTTCTTTCATCCTTAAATTAATAACTTCCAATAAATCAAGACTGTACATCTGATTTTTCAGGTTATTTGTTCAGCACCCAACAGATAACAGCAAATATAAAAACTCAAAGGGATGTTTCGAAAAAATTCAACAAATTTTATTGAACTACAACTTTTACATTCATCAAATCAAATCTACTGCCAATTTTCACACTGAACAAGGCAGGGGATATCAAAATTAAATCAACCTTAGATTAATTGATGCTAGCTGATAGAAGAGGAAACTTTCCACCAGTTGACCAAATGGCAGACGTTTCTGAATCAACTAATGGACAGATGACAAAGAACAGCCAACATAATTCTCCAGAACTGGTGAAAAGCAGATATTACCTTTTACTAATTCATTTTGTGATCCCTTGGTTTACCCTCCTCTATTTCCATTTAACATCCATGGTGGTAAGTGGGATGACATATAGTGGTCAAGTTAATTAAATTCAACAGAAAGGAACAGTATTACACAACTTCAGTTTGGCCGATATAATTTCGCATTTCACCAAGGATTCAGCATTCTTTCATGTAAGAGGGAAATTCTTCAAACAGTACGATGTTGATAGTTTCTTAAAAGTTGAACAATTTATGTTTGCATAGCAAACATTGGGTCTATCTAGTATTTAAAATTAAACTGAACTTATATAAATAAAAAAGATGTTATATTGATTTACCAAATAAGAACACAGAAATCCAAGGCAGTAGGTGTGGACGTTTCATGGCATTTGTAGTGTTCAGAATAAGGGAAGGCTACCCACTTACAAGCATACAGTAGAGACATCCCTTTTTGAGAGGAAACTAGTCAAATTGAAGCAAATGAAATACAATTATTTGATTTAAAATTTCATTTGCCCAAAACTATAGCAATTTTAATGTTCATTATTTAAAATGATGAAAAATGTTAAGGACTTTAAATTCTAAGATGCAACAACAGAAAGTACTTTTTTAAACATAAAAATTTTATTTCTTATTGATGAATGATCATAATAAATCACTAGTAAGAATGCATAGAATAAATGCATAGTAGCAAAAGTTCTCATATATTATATAAATTGGTTTTTTTTTATGATGTCTTGATAATATCAAACGAAAATGGCTTTTTTTAAAAGGTAAGTACAAAAGTTTTCATAAATGAAACAGTATACAATTTTTTTTTCTTGTAACTTTTTTATTGCAAGTACAATTTAAACAACATAATATTTCAATAGGATGTAAAACATTTACCCAATAATTTTTCAGATGATTTATATTTGATATTTATCAATTACTAGAAGATCAATGTAACATCCCTTTAAGACTATTTAGCTTCACACTCAGTGCTCCTAATATTGATAAAATATATTAAATAAAATATTCAATCTTTTTGGGGAAAAATAATAAATAGCACCACAAATAACTACCTCTAGGAATATAGAAAGACCTGAAACCAATATTCGAAACTCAGAATAGATATAAATCTCATTAAATGTTACAATATACTGAAGTAAACCTTTAAAATTTAAACAAACCAATTTGAAATGGCATCATGAAAAATACTGCATAGTTGAATTCAAAAACACTTTCTAACTAAACAAATGTATTTTTATCAGCATCCACTAAAAAGTAGAGAACTATTAAAACCCTTTCAATATTAATTTATAAAATATATGCATGAAAAATTTTACAAAACACTTGAAAATAAATTTTGTAAAATGTGATATTTTGAAACAAGCAAGCTCCAATATCAGTCCACTAAAATTATTAATCCATGTAAACATTTCATGTCACCAGTTGTTCACAGTAAATGATAAACCAAATGCTTGTTTTCAGACTTTTAGTGCTATCTAAGATATTGAAAGTTAATAGTGAATTTAATGAAAAAATAAATAATACAATGCATCTCTTAAATTCACAAATCAAAACCAGCTTCAAACTAAAACCATTTATTAAAAACTACTATGAATATAATTTTGAAAACAACAACAAAAAAGCATGAATTGTGGATTCTAGTCTAAACTGTTTTAGAAGTGTATCCCCTCACCCCTCTTAAAAATAAAATTACCATAAATATAACTTTCGCAAAAAGTAAAATTCTGCAATACATATAATTATTAACCTTCAACATAAAATTAAAAATGGTATATGTCTTTAAAAAAAATATATTGGTATTAAAGTTTTTTTAAAAAAAGAGAATTTGGAAGTGATAAACATACTCATTTTCAAAAATTAAACAAAAGTCATTCGAACACAACACACACAATATTCTCTCTCTCAAAAGAGCATTACAACCATATGACTTTGATATAGCCCTAATAAAAATCTAACATATAAAAAACAGTAATTAGTTACAAAAAACACACTAGCATATTTGAAATTAGATATGCTATCTTTGGAAATGACATTTCTCGATTTGTTCATGAAAACAAAATTTTCTCTTATAAAGCCTTTCAAAATAAAAAAAGACAACATGCCTTTAGAACATCCTGCCTTTTAAATAGATTTTATGTAATCAAACACTATTAATATATTTTTTTTTAACTTTGTACAACCAACGAATGTGTGTTATTATTTACAATAATTTTCTAAGATACGAAAACAATAAATATACAACTTTCCAAAAGATCTCCACAAACTAATATAGTGCTACACATGCAATACAACATTTTCTGGAATGATAGTTGACACATCAAATCTTGGATAATATGCAGAACATTTGATCACACTAAAAGACAGGGATGTAGTTATCGATCTTGGCCCTGTGACGCTGGGCGACGCACTCTGAAATCCACACAATGTTCCTGCATTCTTGCTCCTTCAACTTTACATAGGCATAAAACACACCATAATGGAACTGCTGAAGGAATGCACCACTATTCAGTCTCACCTGAAAAAAGAAAGCATTTCAAATTAAATATCATTACACTAATTCAATCTAAACATGAACAACCACCTGTATATGCTTACATTCCTGTATATTAATATAAAACATCAAAAGAACAGGACTACCATTTGACCTACATTAATGAAAATTCAATTTTTTTTTGCTCAAACCTGAAAAAATACTGCAAAAATTAAAATTTCATATAATATCCGTAGTGTTGAAAACAGACTACACATACTTTATTTTCTGGGCAATACTTTAGTTATATAATGCTCAAAATATAAAGTAATAGTCCTAAAATGATAAAAAAAAAAATGGGAGTTTTAAATAAAGGGTGTATAGTGAAGCTGGAAGTCATTCCAGCACCGTTTTTGATTATGAGAAATAAACAATAAAAAATTGTAAAAACCTCATTAAAGCAGTATGATTTTTGTCATTCAGGTTCGAGCGTTCCAGCACTGCTTACTCTGTAATGACACCAGCGATCCTTTGTGTGTATATGTTTGCATTTTGTGAACATAATAAATTTACAGAGTTCCTACTCTTAATGAGGGAAAAAAAATTCCAAGGACTTTTCAATGACCCTTTTAAATAAAATTCAAGGACCATAAAATTACATATTTTACACATAAAAATGCGAATGATAAAGTTAAATCAAATTAATCATTTTCATTTTTATTTTTGAAATAAAAAATTTGATTTGGATCGACAATTCTAATGACAAAACTATGTACCAAATTTTATTCATCTAGCTATTTATGTTTTAGAGTTATTGTGTTCACATGAACACAGACTTCCCTGGCTCTATGAAATGAACTAACAAACATTTTGAAAACAGATTTCATTGCAGAGAAAATAGGTTATTGGTATTTAAAACAAAATTCTGTTCAAATATATCAATTACTTTCAAAATATATTATGATAATTGCAGGACTAATTTACTCGACGGAGAAATAACTTCTGTAGCTTTCTTTCTATTGTCAAATTAAGCTGTCTTTGAATATACAAAGAGAAAACTCTGTTTGCTGAAACTCTTAGATATCTATTGTGACTCTCGGATACTAGGGGATGACAGCCTTTTCTGCTATAGATCCCAAACAAAACCAAACTTCAACTATAAAGAGAGAAAAGTTTGACGATTGACAGGCACCCTTTACAAACCACCCATACAAACACCCTTTCTCTGGTGCTGGAATTCTCAAGACAAAACAAGTCACAAACTGGTTTTCTCTTCTCTCCCCAAAAATATTTGTTGGGCATTTTGCTTATTTTTCAAGGACCCCATGAAAAATCAAGTACTTTTCCAGGGCCCTGAGTAAGGAAAATAAAATTCAAGGAGTTTTCAAGGACCGTGGGAACCCCGATTTAAATGATTTTAAAAGAAGTAGCTGGTGTCATAGACGATATGATTATACAATATTTCAACTAAGTTTCAAAAAATTATATTTCTCAATTACTCATTTTTTTTACTAGAGATTATCAAATTATGAGAGATATCATCTCTCATAATTTGAGATAATATCATTGTTTCTTAATGTGTATTTATTATTTTGTGTATAAAGCAAATTAATAACATTATTATGAAATTTTCAGGAGTTTCAACCAAATTTTAAGAAAAAAGAATCTAGAAAAAAAAATTCATTCACAAGACAGAACACTATATAGATGAAGTACAAAAACATTTAGTGAATTTAAATTTATAGAGTATCTTATACATAATCAACTTCAGCATCAGCGGAGTAGTGAAAACTTTCAGGGAACTGTTTAAAATGTGAGGTAAAGTAAAATGCAACAGAGCACTACTTATATACACTTCACATCTTTTACAAAATGCAAGAGAAACATTACCTCACCCTTATACATTCAACTGGTAGAAGAATAATTCTTAACAGAACTTAAAATTATATCATGATTGATAACTATATCATAAAATGTTTAAAAAATCAAAATCCTACAAATCGCCTGCTAATTTTAAAAATGGAAAACGAAAGTACTGTACTGAAGTTTCATTTTCTCTTAATTAACTTCACTTAAAAACTTACCTCGTGCTCAAAGAATTTATCTTCCAATGTCTTTTCCCCAGGATTTGTTCCAGCTCCATCAAACAGCATTTGATATTCCTTTAAAAAATGTTTAGTTAGGAACTGCTTCACTGACAACTGGAATAAAATAATTCCAGCATTTTAAAAATTTATATGTGCTACATTATTTTAACTTACAGTATAATACTCCGCTACAGCTTTCACATGCTCATACTCATCAGTTTTAGCTAAAGCCTGAAGTCCATCGGGATACAGTTTTCCACAGTGAGGGTACAGCTTTGCTCGATCTTCTTTTGTCAGTTCCGTGCCAAATGAATTAATAGTGATAATAAAAGCTCTTCTGTCAGCCTCAAACTGTAAGAAATAAACAACAAATATTTAATGAAAAGCAGGTGGAGCAATGTTAGAAAGAAGACAAAAAGAAGTTTAACATTTCACAGTGAAAAAATCGCTGTCATTTATAGACACAAAAATCAATTTAAGAAATAGAAAACATCAAAACGACACCTCTTGATGGAAACTTGGCTTCATTAACAGACTGAATGAAACAATACAAAATTTTTTAGGCTGAAAATTTATTGAAAAGTACCAGAAGCTAAATGAAACTTATTTCTATACTTTAAAGTATATTCATTTTTACTAATAATAAAGGAGAATGTGTATGTGTGTGTGTGTGCCAGGGTGTTGGTTCTCTACAAGGCAGACCGCTAGACCTAAAGCTACAGAATTTGGCATGAATATTCTTTGGAGGGTGGGAATGTGCACCACGGTGCATTTTTTTTAAATTTTTAATTAGAATTTTAATTATTTAAAAATTAAACGAAACTTTGGCATTTTTCCTTTATAACTTATGAAAATATTACAGCAACAAAACCATTTTTATGCCATCTGAAAGTGCAAAAATTTATCTTTTCTATTATATCAATCAAGTTGCCATACAATTTTTTTCTTCTAATTTTAATAACCTTTTAAAAATATTTTTTGGCATAATTTACAACAATACTTTTCATTGTTTACATAAATATTTAATTGCGTGTTTCTCTGCCATTGTTGAAAGGTAAGCTAAGAAAATATCTTACTGGATTTTACTTTCTTCTTTTATTTGGTGAATTTTTTTGTGAAATTTGTAAAGGAAGTCCTCAAGATTGCAAGTACATAATGAAATAATCCAGTAAACTGAAAGATTATTGTTGCTATGCCTTCTTTTTATCAGCGTGTTTTAAGCCAACTAGCATGCTTCTGGATGTAAAATGTGCCATGCCAGTGTAATGTTGAAATCAACTGTGTATTTTACGTTAATCTAGACAAGTAACAGAAAAAGAGTAAAGAGCTATGAAATAAACACGAGTTGAATGTCTATAGCATTTTGAAGTTTAAAATTACTTCTGAACCCCTTCGGGATGGACGCCCGCTGAAGGAAGCATGCCCACAGGACGGAAGCATGCAAGCGCCGACCGTGCCCTCCAGCCGAAGCATTTTCTCCTGCTAAGCCTAATACGCATTAAATTTCGTAAAAAGTACGAGTTATATAATAATGCATAAAAAGTGCCCTTTGCATAGAAATGAAGCCATTTTTCAATATGTGATAAAATATATCATATTCTATTCATTATAAAAAAGTTTAATTAAAATATTTGATTTTTAATAATAAAAAATATAGTGTATTTCACTAGAATTGAAAGTACCTAAATAAACACTAGATTATTGATACAAAATATGAAAACATAGGAAATAATAAATATTTACAATTAATATTATAAAATACTTCAAGAAAATTTGAATAATTAACACTTCAAAGCCTTATGAAAAATCTTTTATTTTAATACTTCACTGATCTGACAGAATTGGAACCGATATATTAGTACTATCCTCTTCTAATTCAGAATCTGAATATTGAGAACTATCTGAAGAACTCTAATAATTTATTTTCTTGTCATTATAATCGGTAAAATCCATAAAAGGAACATTTATAAATTTATATATTTCCAACTCAGAAAGTAACACGTTCTTTTAGCCAAAACTGCACAAATGAAACCGAGAGGCATAAAACCCTTGACAGAATATCCCCCATAAAATCCCAACCCAAACCACAGGAGAAACTATAAACAACCACTCCAAAATGAGATCTTCAACATGTACACCTCTTTACATTTGCCAGCACGTGCTTCTGTTTATACTCCCAAAAATCCAATCATACACAGACTCGTGATTGACTACAATCTGGCCTCGGAGAGAGAAATACTACTGTACGGGACCAATCTTTTGAAAGAAACATGGAGTAGTAACGCCATCTAATAGGAAACATTTTGTTCCAAAAGCCCAACACATATATGCGGCGATCGGCCCACAGAGTCGATTCTACCGCAACGCACGGATGCGGCGCTTGGCCCTGAGGGGAGTCTAGTGCAGACGCACATATGCGGCGCTCGGCCGGAAAGGATTAAGGGTATCATGAATATAAAATTATTTATAAGTGATTCAGATGATATTTTATTTCTGGTGATCAAGCTGGTCGCCGAAGGTGGCTAGTATTATTTTATTTTACAATAAAAATGACATACAGATACAAATGCAATAGGAATTACTAATTTTTTTATTTCATTCAGATAAACCAAGTTGAAACATAAAATTTAGCCTACCAGTTAAAGACCAAAAGATATCTGATTTGCAACAGCAGGTCCACAGTTTGTTCATTTTCAGCTAAGCTAATACACCCAAATTACAACAGATCTTAACAGTTAAACAACAGCATCTATCCAGTCACAATCTAATCAGAAAAGTGAATTATTTTTCTTGTATTGCAATTTTTGTAAACACCAAACAATTATTCATTAAATCAGAATTAATCTCAATTTATAAATTCTTCTGACTTTACATGCAATACTGAGTATTTAAAAATTTAAATGTATGTTTTCTTTTCAATTAACATTTTTCCCTCAATATTTTCACGAGAGCATCATAATGCTTTCATGAAAACAAATCATTTCTCACCAGCACCCTGTTACTTTTTGGGTATTTGAAATAAGAATATCTCAAGCAGGGAAAGTTATGATAAAAATATATGAACTTATTTTGAAACAATGGCAGGAAAAAAAATCCTTCACATTGGACGTACAGGTTTCATTATGTTACTTTAATCTAAAGATCAGTTTACAAATAACAGATTATCACTGTAATTGCCTGTAATCAATAGATAATAGTACTCTCACCACCACAGCAATTAATTTGCATGTAGAATAGATAGATTTTACAAACAGAAAGTGAAATGCAAAAATTAGAAAGTTATGAAACTAACATGTAAAATTATGTTGAAAAATTTATTACTAAATGTGCTATGAATTGAACTCTCAATCTTTTTTAATGAATAAATGAATGTTGACATTATAAATAAGCAAAAGCATTCATCACAGTATTCACACTTCTCTTTTTATGGGTATTTTCTATGATATGATGGAAAAATTTCTGACAAAAAATGATCCACTGCATTCTACTAACAAAAATATTTTCCCAGAACAGTATTCATATTTTCTGTAAACCAATTTCAAATCCCAACAAATTAAGTATAAATGAGCTTCAAATAATCATTAGGAAAGAAAAAGAACTAATATACTTCATTTCACAATTTCTAACTCACATGACAATTTCAAAGTTGAAATATCAACACAAATTAATACGAATGTCATACTTACAGCTAAGATTTCACACATGACTTCAGCTGTGATACCTCCAAGTTCTTTACAGAAATTATAGAAGGATTCAAGATAAGCCTACCAAATGGAAAAAATAATATATCAGAAAGCTAAAAAGATAATCCATAAACGATCCAGTCAAGAGAAAAGAGAGGGGAGGGATACAGGATTTAAACCAATAATTTACAAATTCTAAATGTCAAATTTAATGAAAATAAAAAAAAATCAATTTTCTAAAATTCTGAATATATATTAGTTACTTGCTCTGGAAAAAAAAACAAAAAAAACAATAGTTCCAATAATAAAGTTGATTCAAATCTGCATTTTATTCATGGAAAAAATTACAGACTAGAAATCTGGGAAGAGCTTTGATATATGGCATCACTGGCAACATTTTGTTAATTGGCGACTTTTTTACTGCGTAAACAAAAATGGCGTTGGTTGTGTTGGCTAAACAAACATTGTGACTTTTTTTTGCATAGCCAAAAATTGCATCATGGTTTACACAATAAAATGTCGACAAATAACGAAATATCGCCAGTGACGCCATATATCAAAGCTGTACCGAAATCTGACCTTTACTTAACTGTTTTCTTCCATCTTTAGTTTAGGAACTCAGATATGTATAATTGTTCATTTAAAAAATTTTTAAAAGAAAATAATCCTGAGTCATACGAGATGAAATGGTCACTCAACAACAGTTGCTGCGAAATATAACTGCTTTTGTTCTACAATATCAGTTTTACACTAGCATAATAATAATCACAATAAATGCAAGTAAATGAAGCATAGCAATCCTGTAAAGTTTGGGGGAAAAAAAATCAGGTTGGCGACATATGGTTGCTGTGTATGAAGAATTTAGATACTACAAATCAAGCAAAAAAAAAAAAAAAGATTAAATATATTCAAGAGTTGAATACAATTAAAATACTTTTTAGATAATAAAGCATGCAAAAACTCCAAATATATCACCAACGCACACAAGAAAAATTTAAAACTAACCTAAAATTCAATTAAAAGAGAAAATTAAGATTTGATTAAAAGAAAACTTCATGAATACAAAGAATTTACAATAATGAATATATCTCCCAAAATCAGATACCTGAAATGTGCTTACAGGTCAACAAATAAAATAAAATAAAAACTTTTGGAAAATACAATTATTTCATACCTTGTAAAGGGTGTTCCTAATTATTTCAATATTCATTTCATCTAAATCTTGTTCAGAAATACAGTCTTCAAAAAATGGAGCTGTAAATTACAATAAATAAGAATGTAAGTAAAGAAAATAATGTCAAATATACAGTGGCTAAATCAAATTACAGTCGGACCTCTATTTAACGAAGTCGTTAAATCCCGAAAAAAAGTTCGTTATATGGAAAATTCGTTAAATAGAGATTCACCTTTCAAAATACTTTAAACCACACAAAACAGATTTTAAATTCATAAACACTAAATATTATTAAAAAAGTAATTAATCACACCTTTATTTTGTAAATTAATATCTATTTGTTTTATATATTTTACACATCAAAAAGAAATCTGCAAGGAAAGCAAGAATAAAACAAAACATTCTCCGGGAATACACTGTACTTTTAATTAAAAAATAATTTTATATCAAAATTAATGAATTTTAGCATTTCATCATACAAAGGTTTGTTGATTTCTGCATCATGATCATTTCCATCTTCGTCTTCATCACAATTCATTGCTGCATTGTTTTTATTTTTAACACTGTCCACTTCAAAACTGCCTTATCCACATCTTCATAGACACATGCTTTTAAACATTTTTGACAGGAATTTGATGAGTCATAATTTCTTTTATCTTATCATGATTTTTTTATTATGGTTGATAAGCTGTTTGGCGGAATACCAAATTTTAAAGCAATATCCTTTTTTTCACGCCTTTATCCACCTCATGAAGAATTTAATTTCTTTCTTTGATTCTCAAGCACTTCCGCTTTGACATTCTCCATATTCAAGGTCATTGATCATCATAAAATGTGTTAAAAAAAAGAATAAGTTTGAAATGTTCAGGAATAGTTTGAGAAATAAGGAGAAAAAATATATTGGATCACAAGAAAAAGTTCGTTAAATAGAGAATGCACTTCACTATTTGGAGGTTATTTTACAATGAAAATTGCAAAATATTCTTGGTTGCAAGAAAAAGATCACAAAATAGAGAAATTCGCAAAATAGAGGTTCAAATGTATATGAAATACCAAAATAATATTAAAAAGGCATCATTTTATACGTAAAATCAATGATAAAGTGCATTTACTCTAAAAATTTATGTTAATTCTAGGCAATTAAGAACTTGGTCGTCAGATTGTTGAAATGTATCAGTCTAAAAACTTATTAATCTCTTCAATTAGAATTTTGAAATAATTATTACAGAATTTTCTTTTCCATTAACATATAGATGATCCTAATGAAGATTAATAACAGTACATTTCATTAATTTTGCTATATTCAACATTCTTATATTAAAGCAAAATTACATAAAGTATATAGTGTTGTTAGATGAAAAGTTCAAAACTTGCTATCAAAGTTGATGTCTGCAGGCATTAAAAAGTTTAAGTGATTATGGCATACAATTTAAAGAATTCAAATAAGGAACGATAAGCATCTGCTTGATTAAAATCACACTAAAATTTTGGTTGTCAATCCTAAATTTTTTGTTATGAAAAATAAACAACAAAAAATTGAGAAAATGTCCTTAAAGCGCATTTTTTGTCACCCAGATTACAGCATTCCAGCAGTGCTGATTTTGCGACTAAACCACTGCTCCTTTAGTACTATTTTTTAAAGGTAAAAACATTAACAATTTATTAAAAAAAGCATGATAACACCCATTTTAATATTTTCATACAACTTCGGTTGCACTATTTTGAAAATGCATGGCATATATTTTCCAAAACGAATTTTTTTTATCTAAGTAAGAATGATGACTTTAAAAAGAATTTTCATGAACACGACAAAACTATTCATGTTGGCACTTTCCAATCACCTCAACAGCAGCAGTCACCTAGAATAAATGGTAGTTTAAAATATCATTTTTCTGTTAGTGAGGCAGCCACCAAACTGTACACAAATGCACCAAGTAGAGCAATTTTACACTAGGAAGTTGAGATAAAAATTGCATGTTTTGCTTCCAGTTGCTACATTTAGCACAGATTTTGGCTGCTGTTGCATTCATGGGAAAATACCAAATATTTTTAATGCTTAAAGGCAATCTCTTCATAAATATATTAAAAAAGGCAATTTTTAAAAAGTTGTAAAACGGATAATATTGATATTCATGCCACATATTAACATTACAGTTAATAATCTAACATTAATAAACTGGTAGCAGTTAACCTTAAAATAATGAAAATATTGATAAAATAGTGCATTAGAATCTAACATTGAACAAAATTCAATAAGATTTTTACAATAATGTCCTTCACTTAAATATTTTATTGTATACTTTATGTAAAAGGTCTTACTTCTATCTTAATTAAAATAACAAACAATTTAATTCTATTTTGAAAATACTTAAGGGGGGGGGGGAGGGTGATTGAACAATATATATATATATATATATATATTTATCATACTTCAGTAGAAAAAAGACAAAATATAACATTTCAAGTTATAATTTAAAGATCCTTTAATGGAAAGGGAATATATCTAGCAGATTTGCAAATGAAGTTTGTGCAAAACAAAAAGCTGCCTTCCCTTCTACACATTTCTCTAACTTTAAGAAGCTAATTTCAATAACATCGACATTTCTACAAAATACTTGTAACTAAATAAATTCACATTTCAAGACAATTTAACAAAGAGGGTGATAACTAAAACAAGTTTCATATTTTACAAAATACATTCACTAAACTTCTACCAGATTGTATATGTTGTAGAATATTATTAAAAGAATGAGAAAATAAGTAGTATTTAAAAGAATGAGAAAATAAGTAGTATAACTAATACATCCACAAATAACAAAAGTACCTAATGGTGTATCAACAAGAACTGCATTGTATAATTCAGCAGGAGTAGAAGCAATGTGAATGGCTTCCATCTGATCAAAACTTCCCAAAGGGTGGCATTTTGGAATCAGCTCCGAGATGGGTCGCTGGTGAAGAGTTCCAGTTATAAGCAGGATGATATTATCAATCATATAGCTGTACCTAAAAATATATTTGCAATATTTTAAAATAAAACTAATAATAGAATCAAAGTTTCCCCAAAAAAATCATTGCAAACATTTAAAAGACCAACCTTAACAATTATAAATAAAATATATATTAAGACCCCCAAGCCACATTTGCCCAGTTAATTATATTAATAAAAAATATTTAAGCAAATATAATAAAGAAATTTTTTAAAAAAATGAATGGAAAGTAGTTACAGAAATAGTATTAAATAAAGTCTATAACCTTGCTTCAATTTGAGTAGTTAGTTCAATAGATCAATATATATTTATTAGTTGCAACAACTGAACATTAAATAATTTGCACAAAGTCTTAATTTTCTTACTTTTTTCAAAAAAAGTATACAGCCTATTTAAAATAGAACGAGATAAAAATTTGTTAAAATGTATCCAGATTATGTGCAACTACAGTCAATTACAACTCAAATAGACAGTATTTAAGAGTGCTAAGAGTGAATTTATCACAAGTGAATGACTTTTATTTTTACACACCATAATGTTATAGAAAGAGCTCAATGAATTTAAATAATTGATGTGTTAAATATAGAGCTTCATTATACAGAATACTGTTTATTAGTCTTTAAAGGTATATTCTGTTAAAGTATATGAAGTTTTATTTTGAGTACATTAGAATCAAATTCAGGCTAATACTAAGTGTAGTATCCTTATACTGTGAAGTTAACCATACCAACCATAGATTTAATTCCATATATTACACACAAATATTCATAATACAAAATTTGACATTTCAGTAAAGACCAGAAAAGGGCAGGAAGCCAATTTCTAAAATACACAGATCAAGTGTAACTGAGCAATAATTTTTAACATTCTCGTAAAACAAAACAGGGAAAATACAATTGGTCAGAATATTCTGAACAATATAATTAGTCAATAGTAGTAGTGTGTTATCTAAATTAAGAAAAGATTAAAGGAATAAAAGGTGTGAAACTATCTTTCAAACATTTAGATAAAAGTTTCACAGATTTATAACATTACCAGTAAAAAAAATAATAAGCATATAAAATTATCTTTTTTCAATGCAGAATTATTTTTTTATAATTTTTCTCTAATTTGTTTACACTTGTTTGCTTAGTAACAACAACAAATGGTTAATTATTTTGAAATCAGCACATTTCTCCAGTGATTCATCAACTGCGGAAGGTAAAATCTTTACACATAAACTGATATGTACAGACTTTATGTTTAAAATTTAGTCATTTCAATGTGTAGTTATTTATCAAATCTGTTATCTCGTAGATGCAATTCTACATATTTAATAAATTTTTATAAAAAAATTGTATATTCAGATTATACGGATTTAACTCCCTAATTTCAGGCAGTACTTATTTTACCACACAAAAGGGTGGGTTGCTTTTAATCGCTATTTGAATGCAAAGCTTGCAAATAAGCCCAAACAATTTTGCATTAAAGTGAGTAGCAATTAATTAACTTTAATGCAAATACTACACTACTTACTATAAGAGTTAAAGAGAGTTTGGTTTTGAGATGTATGTTTTCTATTAAGCTGCATTATCTTGAATTATTTGAGAACTTTGTCTCAAAAAGTAATGTCAGTAAGAATTACGGAAGTAAGAATTTACAAATGGACAAATCTAAGAGTAACTCATAAATAAAGTAAAATATTTAGTCTAATAAATTCAGCTTTATTTAGCTAAAATTTCTCCTTGACCCTGAACTGCCCTATTGATGAAAGGTCAAATTCCCTCTTTCCCTTTCACTTGATACAAAATGTCTGAAAGTAATTCATCAGTGGCCGTGATTGGGTGAAAAAAGTGAGAGGGAAAAAAATTTATAGACATCTAAAAGACCAGTGATTATAGGGTTTAATTAAATTTAGTTAAAAAATTAGCTAGTTTCCCTAACCACTATTGCTTTTTTGTAATTATTAGTTTTAGGCAGCTAAAATGAAATAAAAATTTAATTTTTCCAGAAAAAAGTTGTTGGGGGGGGGGGGGGGGACTGCCCTCCCTAATCACCACCACTGTGATTCACTGTCTGCAGAAAATGAAACTAATTCTGCAGAACGATCTTGGCGCTTTTAAGTGAATATGTTAATTCTCCCAAAAACATAATTTGTTTCCAAAATGAAAATCTTTCTGCAGGAAACTTTTGCTGTTCTGCGACATTGTCACTGCGCAATAATGGAAAGAAGAAATATTGAAACCAGAACTTTAAATAATTGTATAAGCATAGAGTTAAATAGCAATTCCAGAAACATAAATTATCAATTAAATATATATAAATCAACTGCCACAGTTTAAAAGTGAATGAAAATAATATCAAAAAGATGACCGTTAATTCAAATAAAATAGAAATCTTGTGAAGTACCTTCGACCTTGTAATGAATATTTATAACATTTAAATCAAACTTTTATAATGGTAATGAATCGAGCATGACCATCTGAACAATATAAGAATATCTTTAATGTGAACTAATATTATATGAATTCCAGATGCACATGGACAGAAATTTCATACGATTAGAACCAATACAAATTAACAACAAAAAAATATCATCATTTGAATAGAATCAGTATTTAAAGTGAATTCTTAACACTGAAAAAACTAAGCAAATATTATTAAAATCTGAAAGAGAAAGCATAAAAAAAGGTAAAATAAATATACAAAATTTCTTACGTAATGTAATCAAGAAAAGTTGATAAAGGTTCTACTGCTTGATTTCTTATGTGGATAAACTCAGTGACCAACTTCTCTCTCAGCTTATCTTCTATGATACTGACACTTAAAGGACTGGGTTCATTAGCAAGAAAATTGCCATAGTCTGTGCTCTGCAGATGGACCTTCAGATCTAAAAGTTGAAAAGCAATGTTCATATTTCTATACGCAGTGATGAAATAAATGAAATGAAAACAAAAAAATCAAATTTCTTACAATAGATATTAATTTACAAAAACATTTATAAAATTATGCTTATAGCAACCACTGTTTGGAAATGAAATAATTGAACATATATTTAGAAATATAACTTTAAGAAATAGCTCTCGTATAGAATTTGAAAAAGTTTAAAATTTTATCATACTGCAACTCATTGGTTTAAGATGATTCAGTATAACAAGAATTTAAATTAAGATTAGAAAAAAAATCATGTGCATTTACCTTCCAAAGTTTCACATTGTACAAGATTGTGATAATCAGCAACTTTGAGAATTCCACACTTAAAACCTCTAACTAAACCTTCCAAATAACCATTATCAACATTGAAGAGTATTTCGAGCATTTTGGCAAATAATTCTTTTTTTAATTTCAGAGAACGTCCGATTCACTCACAACAGAGAACTCCCAATGTATGTCTGCTAACTGCGCATGCCTATTACGAATCTACACACCGAATCATGTGATTAGCGAAATAACTTAAATACAAACAGAAATTCGACAAAAAAGATGAATAAAAATACTTAATTTTTTTACAAGTTAGCTCTGCCAGGAAACATACATTGAAATGATCTAAATATTAGTCACGAAAAACTGAACGCTTATCTCAGCTTTCATTTTTTCGGAACTGGGTTTGGTTTTGTAATTGAAACCGTGACGGTTATATATTTTGATTCATATTCTGCCGAAGTTTTGGTATCCATGGTCACAGGTTGAATAGCGAATGTTTTCTTATTTTTAAAATCCACAGGGTTGATCCCATCTTACACGAAGTATAGTCATTCAGTAAATGAGCCTTCCATAACTTCTTTAAGTAAACAACTTTATACTCTTCATTATGGCAGTAAGTAAACATTTCGTGTTAGTTAATAGTCAACTGAACATGACGTTTCATTTAATATTAATTTTATTGGAATCGAAGTGTTTTCCGTATATTCTCTACTTTCATCTATTGCTTTTGTAAATGGGGTTATATCATCTGCTGAATAAAATTTGCCAATCCACGGCTAACACTATTGCAATAAATATTTGAAAAAGGTTATTGAAGAAAGTGAGGATATTCATAATTGAAATAGATTGCTTATACATACACTGCCCATTATAAGTCAAAACTAGTGGTGCGCAAACTATTTTTATTTCCGACCCCCCCACAGTTTGTGTACAATTTTTTTCCGAAACAAAAAAACGTATTCATTACCAAGTTTTTTTAAAGAAAAGCCTTATATTTTTTATTGTCAAATTTCTTTGAATTTAGCTGCCCACAAAAATTTTCTCACGGCCACTAGAGAGGTCGCGACCCACGGTTTGCGCATCACTGGTCTAAAGATCAAACTGTACATGATGTTAATAAATGTAGATCGGTCTTACCATTAACTATGGCATATAACATTGCCCACTTACTTCGTGGTATGACTTGATGATAAACTTAACAGATACTCATTATTAAATTCAAATGTGATAGATTTTATCTGAATTTTTTAGCAAATTAATTATATATACATATTGTAATCTGTATATACAGTTTATGATGGTAATATATCATTAAACAGTGAAATATAAACATATAAATGAAAAATGTAATCTATATCAAAGGCATTTTATCATTCATAAATAAGGCTTAGTAAGTATTTAAAATTTTTATTACCATTAATCCTGAATGGTTTGAAAAGACAATTGTTGCACATTTTTAAAAATTTAAGGCAAGGAGTTAAGATTTTTAAGATTAGTTTTAAACTGTTATATCTTTAAAAGTTTGAATTTTGATACAAAGCATTGTACTTGTAAACATGTATATTTCTGTTATTTTTCAAAGGAATTGTTTAAAAAATTGAATTCGTTTTTTAAATGAAAAAGTTTTTCACTGCATATTTTGGTACCTAGGCAAGAATATCATCCATGCTGTTTTTTCTGAGGAATGTAATAGAAATATACTGATAATAGTATGTAATATAAATATATACTGATAATAATATGTTATATAAATATACTGATAATAATCAGTATATTAATATAATATAATATATAAATATTGGTACTTTTCTGTTAGCCGGGCGCAAGCGAAAAATCGCCAAATAATGTAGAATTCCGCCAAATTTTGGCGACATTTGCACCCGCCGACTTGGCTTGCTATTGGCAACATTTGTGCCCGGCGACTTGGCTCGCGTTTGGTTCACAATTGGCGACATCATTTTAGCCGGGCGCAAGTGAAAAATCGCCAAATAATGTAGAATTCCGCCAAATTTTGGCGACATTTGTGCCCAACGACTTGCCTCGCAATTGGCGACATTTGCGCCCGGCTAACAGAAAAGTACCTAGACAAGAATATCATCCATGCTGTTTTTTCTGAGGAATGTCATAGAAATATACTGATAATAGTATGTAATCTAAATATATACTGATAATAATATGTTATATAAATATACTGATAATAATCAGTATATTAATATAATATAATATATAAATATTACATTTATACTGATTCTAATGTAATCTAAATGATAGAAATATGAAATTATGGTTTTGATTATAAGATTTCCATGCATTTCTTTTCAGACTGAAATAGATGAAACCTTCAAAAGAATTCAGTCTCACAAAGGTGTGATGGGGATCATTGTTTTGAATACAGATGGTAAGAATTGTGTAATATATTGAATTAAATATTTCAGTTTCTTTTGCATAATAGATTGGCAATTCATTTTCAAAAACTGTTGATGAGATATTTTGCATTAAAAAAAAAATTGGTATTAATTTTCTAATTTAAGTAACTATATTATTGATGTTACTCATTGAATTGATGAATAACTTTGTAATCATTTTTTAATGTTTTCTAAATTTCTCATATAAAATAGGCGATTAAGATCTCATTGTGCCAATACTGCTAAATTGTTATTAAGATAGTAAAATATGTATTTATTCCTATGCTTTTGGTAAAAATATATTTAATTTGGTCTGAAAGAAGAGTAATAACTTCTGTAAAAGTCTATGTTAAGAAAGAAGCCATTCATTCATTTCAACAGTGAAAGAATGAATATTTAATATAAAATTTGATAACATACTAATGATGTTGCTATAAAAAATTCTTAATTCCCATATATTTATATGAATTTAGAACTAAATGTAGTGCTGTGATTTAACCCTCTGAGCTGCGCAAACATCTTTTTACGTTTATCATGTTCAGTTCAAAAGCAGATAGCTCGTATTTATATGTATATTTTCTTAAACAATCATGGATAAAGTATTCTTAAGATTTCAGAGATATAATTAAATATAAAAAAGATCGATTCATTTGCTTTAAAATCTAAGTTTTCTAACTTCTAGCTAAAAGTTCAAAATAATTGGGCGCTGAGAGGGTTAAAACCATTTTGAAATTCCAGTAAGTATTAGTTAACAAACTTTGTAAATTTATTTTGTACAAAATGTGTAGAATTTCAACATCTCTCTCTCCTCATTATTATGAAAAGAGTATAATACATCTTTTGTACTGTTTAGCCTGCTATATTATTATTATTGATGAAATTAATACACAATAATTTTTCTCAAGGTATCCCTATCAAATCAACAATGGATAATAATTCAACTATTGAATATGCTGGTTTGATTACACACCTCTTAGATAAAGCTCGACAAACAGTGAAAGAACTGGACAATACTAATGAGCTTACTTTTTTGCGAGTTAGATCTAAAAAGAATGAAATATTAATTGCTCCAGGTAAAGTGCTTCATTTTTCATGTTGAAAAAATTGAATTTTGAATGAACTAAAAACATTTTCATTAGTTTTCTGTATATGTTCTCAAATTGCCATATATTTTAATTCCTACGTAACATTATAGAATATTTTTTGAACGTCAATAAACTGTGTTACATAGATCAATTTTGGAAATACCTACTTTTATTTAGAATATATTTATGGTCTCTTTAAAGTTGCCAGAAGCTTCCTTTAAGTAATTTTTTCTCACCTGTATTGATTCATTTTATAAATCATTTTAAGCCATTACAGATAAGCATTTTAGTAATCCGTATTTAGTATTTTTACTATTGAGAAATCTTAATGTATTAGATCTCAGTAAGTAAAAAAAGCTCAAAACGTTTTTTACCAAGATTGAATAGTCTTTTGAATAGATAAAATTGCATACTTCTGGAATATGTTTAAGAAAAATTAGGTACTTTTTCGTCAGCCGGGCGCAAATGTCGCCAATTGTGAACCAAACACGAGCCGAGTCGCCAAGCGAAGTGATTTTCCGTTAGCTGGGCGCAAATGTTGCCAATTATGAACCAAACGCGAGCCAAGTCGCCAAGAGAATGGTTGTAAGAAATTTGGCGGAATTCTACATTATTTTGCGATTTTTCGCTTGCTCCCAGCTAACGAAAAAGTAACAAAAATTATTGCTTAATCATTCTTTCTGTGAAGCAATCATGTTTATATTTTTATCATTTTAATACTGTACATAATAATTTTAAGAATTGTCATTCAAAAAATATTTAAATATTGATATTTTTATTTTTAACTCTGAATATTTTGATTGTAATACTTTCAAATTATTATAAAGGATTTATTGAAATTTATTCTCTTTTATAGATAAAGAATATATGATGATTGTTGTGCAGAATCCAAATGAGTGAAAGACTATACTCTTGAGGTTCTTTTATTTATATTAATTTTTATGATGAAATGTAATGCTGTCCATTGTTATTAAATGTAACTAGTTTGTTTTATGCAAAATTTTATCTTCAAAGCATTCAGTTTACATTGTATTCTAACCAATAAAATAAGTTTTTGTTCATTAGCTTAATTTGTTGTTAATTTATGCTAAAAATAGATGAAGAAATCATTTTTCATATTTCTTTGGAATTATATGAAAAAAAGTTGCATTATCATACTTGTCGATTGTACAAAAAGATAAGTTTTAAGATATTACCCACTATTATAATTTATTTTATGCTGTACTGTTTTAGATGGTATTGAAATGGATATACTTTAAATTTTACATAATTCATTTACATCTGAATAATATCTTGCTACATAAATTCAATTTTCAAAGAACTAACTGATTTTCTGAAAATTTGTCAGATTTTTGCTTTTCAAGTTTTACCTTTATGCAGTAATTAAAAGTTAAATTATATCAAGTGAATCATTGGTCGTGTATTATTTACATCAGTAGCCATCATTTGTGTATATGATTGCCAATTACTACCTTTAAGGTAATAAAATTAACTTATTTGATTTTTACATTCAATTTATTAATATATTTAATCATTTACCATTCTGCAGGAAGTTAAAAATATTAACTATTTAATTTTCTGGAAATTAAGAAAAAAAAATAGCTACACAGATTTTTTTTATCTCATGTTTTATACTATCCTGTTTGATATTAACCTGCCCAAATATTAAAAAAAAATAGCCAGTATACAGATTTCTTGTGTCTTGTTTTATGTTATCTTGTATTAATAAATGATTCACAGCATCTGTCATACATGCTACACACACAGATATCTGCTATTTAGAGTTCCCACCTGCTGTAATTGTGGTGTGGTCAACTCTACTGTCCATATTTTTAACTCAATGCCCTGATTTTAATCATCATCATAAAGCTTTCTTTCTTAAAACCGTTTTAAACCTTAAGGACTTAGTGGGTGAAAAACACCACTCTAAACTTTTGAGCAACTCAAAGCCAATTGTTTCTTTCGTTGCATTTGAAATTTAAGTATTTTACATTTCACCAGCATTTCTAATTGAAACTTTTTTCTTTTTTTAGTAGTTCTTTTACTCTGTCCAACTTTTTAACGTAGTCTGACTTTTATCTTTTAATTAACCTTGTGTTTGGCGCAGCATGTCCTACACTGGACTTTGTGCCAAAAAAACCCACTATACTACTATTACCCATATTGATGAAATGCCCAAGAAATTAAAAATTTTAACTATGTAATTTTCAAACCTGTATATTAAAAAAAATATATCCAGTATACAGATTTCTTGTCTGAAATTTTATGTTATCCTGTATTGATGAAAGTGAAAATTAATTAACAATATTGTTTATTTTGTTTTTCTACATTAGTGAAATTAACCATTATGCATTCAGAAATTTCCATATATTAAATTAGCAAATAATTGAAAATTTAATTATTTTAAGATTCAAATTTCAAACAGTGCTATTTACAGCATGCCTTATTGAATTGTTATATTTGTTTGAATAAAGTTTTGACTTTTAATTCTATAAATTCGGAAAGTCAACTTAAATAAAACTGGAATTCCTATAATCTGGAAATCAAAATAGTTATACAGGTAGATAAAAATTCTTTACAAGTTATACATATTTGATTCTGTTTCGTTTAGTTGTAATGTTAATACCTCTGATGAATGTCAGCTGTGTTCCAGTCATAAGTTCTTTACCTTCATCATTGGAGAATTTGCATTTGATTTTTCATTCAAAAGATTTGTTTTGGATGTGCAAGTGGTGTAAACCAAATTTATTATAACTCAAATATGCAAGGGTCGTTGCGAAAGTAAGTTTTGTCATGCTTTTTCTTAAGGTAGCTTTATTACAATCCGAACTATACAATGGCATAACAAAATACAAACTATTGGCTATTTTTCCACATATTCACCACTGACATTGATACATTTGTTGTACCGTGAACTCAATTTCAAGAAACCATCCTGGTAAAAATCGGTACCCAGCGAGCGATGGGAGTTCTTCACAGCCAGCCGCACTTCTTCATTGCTTTGGAAGTGACGTCCCGATAGTGCTGACTTCGATGCAGGGAAAGTGGGTGATGAAGGACCTCACATTGATCACAAGACTGGAGGAATGGCAATAAGCCTTGAAGTGTTTTGTTCTTGGACGATAATGCAAGACCCCACACAACAAGGGACTCAAAATAACACATTTTTCACCTGGGACGGTAGAGATTGGATCACTCGGCCTACAGATCTTCACCTTTTTCCTGCATTGATACTATCTGGGCGTTACTTCCGAAGCAATGAAGAGGAGTGGAAGGCTGTGAAGAACTTCCTTCTCTCACTGGGCATCGATTTTTTCCAGGATGGTTTCTTTAAATTGATTTCATAGTATGACAAATGTATCAATGTGGGTGGCGAGTATGTGAGAAAATAGCCAAAAGTTTGTATTTTGTTATGTCACTGTATGTTTCGGATTGTAATAAAGCTTCATTGTGAAAAGGCATGATGAAACTTACTTTTGGAACGTCCCTTGTATTATGGTTGACATAGTGTGGAATTTTAGAAAATGAAGTTCTGGCTTGGATATCTTCTTTTCATCATCTGATTACAGTTTAGATTTACTTTTACCTTAACAGCTTATGGCATAACTTCCAATTGGGATGGTAATCTTAACAAATCAAGAGTCCTTATGTTGTCTGCTAGTTAGACAGCCATCTTGATTCATCATGTCTGATCTAAATTGTGGATTTCCTCTTACCCTTTCTAAGACCGTGGCAAGTATACTTGCCACCAAATTCATTGATTTTTAAGGTTGGCGTAAGTTCTTGCCAAATTTTTCCATGAAACAAAAGCCTAGATGGTCCAATTTCTTATCTCAAACGATAACGAAGTGTCAGTGTCTTGAATTGGTAATTAATTATTAAAATTAACAAAAAATTAATGCCATCCAATAAGCTAAATGAATTTCTTTTCTTAAATTAATCTTACTCCCAAAGTTATTTTATTACACCACTACTAGAAAAAAATGGCCCTTTAAAGGGTTAATAGATCATGATTAAATAATGATATCTTTTTCATGCATTGGGTTTTTAAAATTCCATCTGCTTTGGCCAGACAACTATGTATTTAGTCTTTATTATTTTTGCATCAATAATTCAAAGAATGGAATTTTTGGTTAGAACACTACACAGATATAGAATACATTTCATTAGTTGCTTCTAAGTTATACCATTAACCCTTTGAGTACTGAATTATTTGAAGATTTTTATGCCCATGGGACGGATTTAATTTGTCGCTATATGGATTAATATGTAAAAGTAATACATTTTATTTGGAATATACTTATATTGGTGTTATAAATATATTTTTGAAACAGCATTTTAGTTACAAAATATAAATATATAAATGAAACAAAATATAAATATTTATATAGAACAAGAACCAACTTAAAGTCTAATAATTTTGTACCGTGTGGTATTTTTCAAAACATGTCGATAAATGCAAAGGTACCTGGCATTGTTTGCATTGCCAAGTGGTTTCTTTTCTTATTTTATGTTTATAACATACGAGACACCATTTTGTAGGGTGTTTCTTTAATTCTGTTGCCGAAATATTCTCCGGAAAATGTGCCCAATTTTTCGCTTGCAAACGATAACGATGTGGCGCATCGCTACTTGTAGGACGCCCACGGATGTTATAATTTGGCAGGACCACTTGCGCCAATAATTCTTCTTAAATTCAGTTGACGAGTCAGACTCTTCCACAGTAACTTCGCCCAAGTAAGCAGATGACGACAGGGTGCGTAGCATCATGAAAAGTGCTTAAATTTGAAATTCATTTTTAAGCACCTTAAAAGTGCTTAATTTTGGAAAAAGGGTCCTTAAAAAGTGCTTAATTTTCTCAAGAAGTGCAAAGAAAACATTATTATTATTATTTTTCGTTTCCCCTTGAATACGATATCGAAAGCTTAGTCATAAAGCTTTGTTTACCGGATGTATCTAGAAAGAAAATCGACAAAAGGGAAGAATTCAGGAAGGAATCCTGGGTGAGATAGATCCAGGGGTGTCAACACATGTTATGATAATACTTATAGTCCAGTCAACGGATTCCCAAAATGGGGATGAAAAAAACATTAAATCATATAGTTTTGAAAATTGGTACACATGTTCGTGAGAGGCTTCTGTTAAACATACTAAAAGTCCCTGGTCCTGGGGATGCAGCTTGCGCCACAATCTTGGATTCCATCCCCCTTTTTTTTTAAGTTTTTCTTTAATATCTCAAAAACTATTCAGTTTTCAAATTACAATTGATTTAACAAATTAAAGAGCATGAAATTACCTACGAATACATGCATTTATTATTCTTCTACCTCTAATAGTTTCTGAGATAATGGATCTCAAAGTTTGCCTCCATCTTTAATTTCATCTTCCTTTTCCTATCTTTTTTGAATTTCTCAAAAACTATTCAATTTTCAATTACATATAATACAATAAATTAATGATCGTAAAATTCCCTAAAAATAATGGCTTTTAATTTTCTTTTAGTTTTAATAGTTTCTGAGATTTTTAAGAGAAACTTAAAAAGGAGGATGAAATCCAAAGATAGTAGCAAACTTTGACGCCCAGTATCTCGGCAACTATTAAAACTAGAACAAAAATAAAAGCACTCTTTTGTAAGGAATTTTACGTTCTTTAATTTGTTGTGTCACGTGTGATTTGAAAACTAAATAATTTTCGAGATGTTCAAGAAAAACTGAGAAAAAGAGGGGATAAATTCTAAGATGGCGGCAAACTTTGAGACCCATTATCTAGGAAACTATTAAAGATAAAAGAAACATAAAGGCATGCATTTGTTGGGAATTTTACGCTCATTAATTTGCTGATTACAACAAATTTGCAAATCAAATAGTTTTCGAGATATTAAAAAACACTTAAAAAAGAGGTATTGAATCCAAGATGGCGGCAAACTTTGAGACCTTTTATCTCAGAAAATATAAAAGCTATAAGAAAAATAAAAGCATATTTTTGTAGGGAATTTTACGCTCTCTAATTCGTTAAATCATTCAGGACCAGGGACTTTTGTATGTTCATCAGCAGACTATCACGAACATGTGTGCCAATTTTCAAAACTATATGATTTAATGTTTTTTTTTTTTTTCAAACCCTTCATTGACTGGACTATTAATGACCTTTTTTATGGCTCCTCTTGCTTCAACAATGGGTAATGCTGTATATTGAAATACTGGAATTATTATCCCGAAGGGGCAAGTTAACTGGTAATTTTTTAATTTTAAGAAATGTTGAAAAAGGTAACATTTTTATTGTTAATCTTATAAAAGTTAATTTAATTTTTGATAATGACAATTTGCATTATCATTTTTAATTTTTTTGTAGAATCAAAAAGACATCCTTTATTTTACAATAGAAGACGTGCAAATAAGGAAATAAATAATAAAATTAAAAAAAAATATTTTTAATAAAAGCTATGCATTATTATAAAACAGAAATCATATGCTTAGAAAATACATGAGTCGACTTATGCATGCATGTACAAAGGTGCTTAATTTTTTTGGCTAAGGTGCTTAAAAAGTCCTTAAAAGTGCTTAATTTTTGCAACAATTTCTCACGGCGCACTCTGGACGAGTCTCACTCGTCAAATGTACCCAAAGGGTTAATCAGATATTTTTAGTTAATATGTTTCTTAATGAAAAAAAAAAATTTTTGTATTCATAATTTTATCAAAACCCCATATTTAGTTCTTTTTCTTTGTCTGTGCATCTTAAAAAAAAAAATCAAAATGCTTTTTGCTCTCATATGCTTGAATTTCAACAAACCTGTTCAAAAGGAAGTAGATATGAATAAAATTCCAAACATATTCCAATAATTTATTTTTAAACTTTGCTTAGAAGAATTTTCAATGATTATGTATGAATATTTTTTTTTCTATCTTCATATCATTACAAACATTTAATCTTTTAACAGAAACTGCAGATTCTTAAAAGAGAAAGTCATTACAAATTTTATTGCATATAAAAAAATAAATATGCTTTTAATCATGAGATCGACTCTATCCCTAAAACTTCACTGTCTTTGTTAGGCAACACAAGTTCTATCATTTCAAATAGATAAATAATGTAATAATAGATCAGTTCAAGAAAAATAGTAAACACTGATAGTAGACTACTGTAAAGTAGGAAAGACATTAGTAATGAATGCCTCACACACACACACATTATTTCTGTTTGTCCAAAATTATCTCTATAATCAACAATTATATATGTATTGCAGAGTTATCATTGTTATAAATATTAAATCTAATTTCTTTGTAGTTTATGCAATTAAAAATAGTAATATGCAAAAATACAAAGAATTTTACAATATTTTTTTAAAAAGTGGCAAAAAGTTTTTTTCTTGTTTCCCCTTCACTCATGTTTTAAACAACAGTTAATATAGATTTTTATTAAAGGTCCATTGAATATTATATTAAATGTTAAGCACTTGTGTTCAAAAGGAAAAAAAATCCAGTCAATTATCTGGAGTACTTGAATTCTTTACATATTTATAGCTGATTTTCCAGGAATTTTTAATTCCATTTCAAAGCTTACATCTGCTGTTAGGTTGATTTACTATGAATATATATATCATTTGCAATAAGTTTTATTTTTGAAAAAATGGTAAGAACATGTAAAATATGGTTTAGAATATGATTTCTTCAAAAAGATTTGAAGAAGGAATTAATTGTATGTCATGAAATCTTTGCTTTTCGTGTTGCATTTCAATAATAGTTGGAGGAACCATTGTAGAGAAGTTTTGTTCCTTTTAAACAAACTGAAATTGTAGCAAACTGAAAATAAAATTAAGTAAAGTTGCGCACACAAAAGACGTGAATAGCACACAAACAAAAACTGCACGCCTTGTGCACATTAAAAATGTCAAATTTGATCGATAAAAGATCAGGAAGAATGTATATTGATACATATTCTTCATTTTAGAGTGTTAAATACAAAATGATGAGCAAAGAGCAGTCTGCTGTTGAATATTTTAGGAAAAAGATTTTTTGCTTGATGCTATTCAGTATCATGTGCAAAAATTTAAGGTCATCAGGCAAATGGCACTAAGAACTTGATAGTAAGAAAATAGCAATGAGAAAAAAAAAAGAAAGAAAAACCCCCAATCAAAGAAAGAGAGCAAAATTTAGAAAATGGAGGAAAATAGCAGAGCATAAATGAAATGAAAATTTGAATTGTTAGCTCAAAAAAATGAAACAAAGAGCAATACGTAACTGAACGAAGTAATAATGA
>BGPR01017317.1:8404-32815 GCA_013235015.1 Araneus ventricosus | reverse complement strand
GCAAGTTACGTATTGCTCTGAAAAATTGTGATCACGCCAGATGGCTCCAAATCTCCAATCGATTGCTTGATTTGCTATAAGCATCAAGAAAGAGCCATCTAAAAAATTTAAGAGATTGCTGGGTCATAATAAAAGTTGAGTGCACCCATGTTATTTTCATTAGCATGTAATTAAGCCATTTATTTAATCTCCTGTCACATTGCGCCAAGCTATAAGTATCTCACGTTACCAAAACAATGAACTTAAAAATTGTGAGGCAAATCTATAATGAAGCTGTTTTCTTTCGTGCAACCAAAACATACTCATTGCATATGCTTCTATAATAAAAGATCAACATATTAGAAGTAAGGTAGGCGAGAAATTTTTCTAGATGGACACTGAAAATCACAACTATCATCTAAATGAAAGTTTGAAATACCAAAAATTTATTTCAGTGCTTTAAAGATTACGTTGACCTATGAACTGGTAAGACTGACTGACCTCCAGACACTCTCGAAGACTTCTCCATTTGCATAGTATAGTTCGCCCCTCTTCTTTTGCACTTATCTGTGACTTTCCTGTCACACCCAGGCATTGAAAGGTGTGTGAAAGCAGTCACCGATGCCTTCAAGTAAGTATGTGATAGTTCTGCCCAGAGAGCGGTTTGCCAGAAAGTATTATAGATAAGAGCAAGAATGAGGTTTCTGCTCTAAGGCAGATTATGGCACATTGGTATAACTGATAAGTATATGTATCAATGCAAAGATAGTGTGGTTGGAGATAGGGGTTTAACTGGATATCGACCACC
Source organism: Araneus ventricosus (assembly GCA_013235015.1). Classification (NCBI taxonomy): domain Eukaryota; kingdom Metazoa; phylum Arthropoda; class Arachnida; order Araneae; family Araneidae; genus Araneus; species Araneus ventricosus. The sequence goes on along the minus strand of BGPR01017317.1, from coordinate 32,028 downwards.
CACGTGCTACTTCTGGTATTGGGTATAGATACCAGCAAAGAGTTGAATAGTATTTCAATAGTTATAAAAAAGTTTAATTAGTATTCTAAGGCTTAATTAATAGTTTATTATTAAAGGGTATTGTTTACATTCGGTAGCTAGTTCAGTGAGTAACCAAAGCATTTTGAAATAATTGCCGCAAAAATAATCATAAAATATACGATTTTTTTCGTAAAAAATAAACTTTTAAGGCTCTTGTGGGGAATGAAGATGCTTGCTGAAGTGCAAAAATTCAGCAGTGATCTGCTAGTCAATAGACAACTTTTGCCACTTAGTGCTATTTAATAGGACAACTTTTGATTTGTTGCTTTCCTCTATTGTACAGAAAAATTCGCTCTGGCGTACTATTAATTATTTCCACATTTAACAAGAAAAAGTCGTTTTTAATTTTTATTTCCTGTAATGAGTATGCACTAAGCATATCTGACTACATATGATGTGAATCGAAACGTTTTCGTCTCCGAGGTGTTAATGGTGTTAAATCTTTATGTCTTCTCTTTCCTTTCTTTCCCCTTGTAGAATACAGAATAATTATAACATCATGCCTCAATAGCATCTCACTAGCTTAAAAATTCCCATCCAACTTCAAATTATTATAATGATTCTAGCAAGCTGCATTCGTGCAAATCATTTAGCTAACGGCGTTTCTTCAACATTAGTACCTCATTTAGAGTTTTTTTAGGTATTTCAAAGAAGGCCAACAGTAGATACGTTTCTCTTCTAGAAAAAAATGCATTGATTTCATGAAGTATGATAAAAAATATTTCTAACAAATCGAAACCCGTACAAGCTACCCATGAGTTGAGATTTTTTCGCAATATCTGAAAATCTTAATATCTATGAAATTTTCTTTTTTTGAAATAGTTATACCTTTCCAAAAATATTTTCTTTTCATAAAACCACTAAGTTATGCGATACTCGCTGCTTTTGGACATCCTGGAATAAAATGACATAAAATTATTCAGAGGCTCTCTCAGAGAAAGGGTGTAAAAATAAAATTTTATATAGAAATTGATAGCAAAAAAAAGAGGTTGAATCTGCAGACCAAAAAGGAAAAGTTGTCTCGAGAGCCTACTTCCGGGTTATATTCTCCCATGGCATTACACCAATGATTTTGTAGGAACAAATAATACAAATCAAGGCTGGTTCTGGATGCAAAAAATAAATAAACGAACGGATTTTTGGGAGGGGACTTAGATGACGTAATAAGAATCACGCTGAGTGCCTGAGTGCATCGCCTAATTCTCCTCGAATGAATACATGAAGTAAAATAAGAGAAGATACTAAAAAATATAAGAATAAGCAACAAATTTTGTAAGTAGAGTAGGAACCCAAAATAACAGTTAAGAAATAACCAAAAATTCATGACATAAAAATGGCATTAGGTCTTAACCAAAAATTCATGACATAAAAATGGCATTAGGTCTTGTGTAATTTCGAAGATTCTATAACTGGAGTAGAGCAAGTAGCGAAAGAAGTAGATTTTGTTCCTGCTTTTTCCACTCACGATGAAACAAGATTATTGAAAATATTGTTCCATTATTTTCGGGACAGGAAAGGAAAGCTACATAAAAAATAGATATATCGCTTGTTCTCTATGTAGATAAAACAACTGTGTATAAACACTTCTAGAGATCGTATGAACTATGTGTAAAGATAGAAAACAATGTGAATTAAAAATGCTTCAGTGCTAACATTAAGCAAGTTCAGCACTCTTTCTGATCATAAAATCACCAAAATTTTCGATATACTCGTATTTCCAGAGGTGGATGTAAAAAAAACAATGATAAATTTCGAAATAATAAATTCTGAAGAGTAAATTAGATTGGAAATTGGATTTGTGAATTCATTGCACTCATCCATTGTTTGACTTCTGTTTGGAAATATAATACAATTTCCATTCCTTTGCATTCTGAAGAATTTTTCATGAATTATTTCTTAAAAACTGTAGAGCTAGACTAAAACTTTCATAAGATTAAACATTCTCTTTTTTTACATGAGCAGCCCAAAACGTTTTAAATCATATCCATTTTCAACTTCAAATGTAGCTGTTTCAAATAGCTCTTTAGAGACTGGGTTTCTAATTCTTTTAATACAAAATTTTAGGCATTGAGTTAACGAAGTTTCTTGATTATTTTTCATTTTGGGTTTTAAATTATTGGGTATATATAAACCTTTTCATATTTCGAATTCTCCGATGAATTTCTGGTGCAGAAGCGGCGTTTTTATAAATTTATTTTACCAGAAATATTGGTTCGACCACGAACAAAATTTCCCGTAACGGAACACAAAAAATAATTACCTGGAAACATATATTGAAACAGATATAGTACTCTTTCAGCTACAGGTTAACAAAAGACTCACCGGAATTGAAGCACGTGGCATACCTTGAGACCAATATGTGTACACCTATGTTGAAGAGATCTTCCGTCGGAGAAAGGAGCCAGTCTGTGGCAGCCTTCTGTCTGACTGTCGTCGACACTGGGGAAATGGTGCTCCGCCATGAACTTTCAGAGGCTGGAAAAGATGATAGTCGCTGGGAGCAAGATAGGGAATTTTGGAGGGATGGTCAAACCCCTCCAAGAGGGACTGATGCAGCAGTTGTTTGAAAACGCCGCAAGAACGCAATCATGGTTACGGAGCAGTCTCCCAGTCATGGAGAATCTTTCCTCATTAGCATATCATCTTATATTACGTGAGTTATAATTTGGTGGAAGAGTAGGATTTGGGGTCTCCTACTTGCTGGACCGTCTCAAAGTTGATTTCTGAGTGACAACGTTTTCATTGCCTTTTAACATCTTAACGTATCATTCCATAAAAAAATTTACGTATTTCAGTCCCGTCTTCCTGCCTTAACAGTTTTTGCCAGCTATTTTAGAATTATCATACGAATTCGTTTATGTGTGCATTGAAAACAAATGATCAATTTAAAAGGAAAAGTTTCTTTCTGAGTGAATGTCATATGTGAGTTAATGAGGCTTCTTGGATGTGTTTTTATTTTTCCTTTTTTCTATTAAAGCCATTTAAAAGATAGAGTTGTAAGCGTTATGGTTATCTGCACAAATACTTGCATTGTTTCACATGCCTATAATAAAAAAATTCCATTATTTAAATGGAGTTAGAATATTAATAACATTATCAGAATGATTTGCACAATCTTCTTATTCGTTCTACAAAAATTTGTAACGTTTATGCTATGGAAATCTTTTATTAATGTTTACAACGTTTATTGATTGTTATCTAAATTGCCTCTTTTCATCATCTTTCAACCAAAGTGAGGGAGAAATGAAGGATAATTTTTTTTCTCAAAGCTCGCTTTACATAAGAAAAATACTTAAGTGACTTCATGAATATTTTAATTAGATGTGCTTTTATGTCTGTACTAAATGAAAAAAAACAACAAATGAAACAATTTTTCAACAGAAACCCGAAACTTGTGATCTTAGGCTATGATGCACTTCATTCCTTTTTATCTTCAAAATACAAAATGGTATATTAATTAGACATAAATGTATGTTAAAGAGAAAGATTATATAGCCGTGTCCTATCAAATAAAGATTTGAGAGTTTTATCTTTTCTGTATGTCATTTCTTTTATTTCGAAGCCATTTCCCAAATGTTATGATGATTGATGAGACTAATAATACAATGACACATAAACTTCGACAATCGTATCGCATACCAAAGATAATAATGACCAAATAGGCAAAATCTAAAGTTTTGTGGGAAGAAAAATAATTTTCCATTGAATTGATTGTTATCCAAGAACGTCAAATTTTAAAATAAACGATAAAACTAATTTTTTCTGCAGGATACTCGACATTTCTCCTCTCTTTCAACTTTCATTACATCGGATAATTTTTTCTGGAAATAATCACTTTAAAATAGATAGAAAATGGTTATTAGTAGATTTATGAACACACATGTTAATTTTATTAGGTAGTATAGTTTCACATAATTAACGTCCAGTTTCATTTTCCCTTTATATTTTTGGCTGGATCTCGTAATTTTGAGCCGCAGTCAGATAAAGAGGACGACGCCTGGGCTGGCAGTCCCCTCTCTATTTCGCATCTAACCACCGGAAGGACTGCACAGAGAAACATCAGTGTACTCGGGTTTCGAAACTGCAACCCTCCTTCAACGAAGCCGAGAACTTACAACTTCTCTAGCACGGTTCCCTTGTATTAGTTATAGAAACTGCCGTGTTTAAAGTGTATTTTGGCCCTAGACTGAAATCCCATATAATGCTTATAATATTTTCCCATAGCAAATTAACCAGATTGCAATGCTGATGAAAAAAAAATATATATTTTGAATTCATAAAAAAATTCTAAATTCCCCTAATTACGTTAATTCATCATGCCATAAGTTCTTTTTCCAATAAAAATGCATAATTTCAACAATTATTTGGCGTTGATGAAAATTCGTGAGCAAAAAGATCCGGAAAGAACACGTAAATAATCAAACGCTTTCATCAAATGATTGTATGTAAAGAGTTTATATATATATGTGTGTATATATACGTATATATATATATATATATATATATATATATATATATATATATATATATATATAAGATATTACCCATAAAGAATAATTAATTCACTGCATAAATAAAGATTGTGAGAGCTAGATTAATTATTTTTGGCGATAGATGGAGCCAGATATCTGCTCAGGACACGTCACGTTACATTCACCGTATCGTAACTCTCTTTCTCATTATGGAAGATAAATCAGTTCTGGCGCAGTTGAGTCGCCCGATCACCACGTTGTGGTAACTATGTCCCATTTAACTTTCCTTATGGCTCTATAACTCTAAAACCATAATTATCTTAACCCACTAAAGTCAATCCAAAGTTTAATCTAGCTCATAAATAACTATGACTTCATGTAAATTAGTAAATCTCTCGTTATCATTCTTTCTACCTATCTTCCACCTGTAAATTCTTCTTATAGTATTTAAATAAACGTTTTTGTATTTAACTTGAAGTCTCCTCGTTTATTTTATGTAATATTTTGTTTTAAATTTAATGTTATAAAATCCCTTAAATCCCCTAGACATAAATCCGATCTACTTACCCCTTAAAGGCAACCCTTCGGTGGGCATTCTGTTTAATTGAACGGAATCTCACATGTATATAAACATACAAGAAACAAAAACAAAAAAATACACACAAGAAACACAGGACATAGAAAGGAAAACAGAAATCTATGAATTTGAAAAATATTGTGGCAAGCCGCTCCTCAGAAAGAAAAACCAGCCTATGATATTAATAAGTATTAATCGTATGCTAGTGACATACGAAAAAACGTAAAAATTTTGTCGTTATCCCCTCAAAAAGTACAAATAATTAAAAATAGAGAAATTCCAGAATAAAAGACAAATACAATGAAAATGATTTTAAAAATCGAAAGCTAAAAATTCATAATACATAAGACCTAGATAAAAAATAAAGAAATATTCACAAAAATATAAAAGAGAAATTTGAAAAGGCTTATCACCGCCGGGAATAACGGGCACACGAGTATTAGAAGTCGCAAGGTTCAAATAACATATTTTATTCAGTGATTTTAAGTAAATTCTGAAAAGATAAAATAAGACTAGACATAGATCGAGCTACACCCAATTATTTGTCGTTATGTGAGAGTTTACAATGGAAATGGTACTTATATTTGTAATTACGATCTTCATATATCGTCGGTATTCTGCTAAAAATGAGCAGGTGGAAAAAAAGTGAAATAGGTTACAGCACTGAAATGGTTAGACAATGCCACCTCTGCAAAATCTAAAAAATCCTGCATATCAATCCATTGACAATATGCATATATGCAGCATATAATATTATTATACCCTATTGTTTCTAATCCAGTGAAGGTATTTTCCAACAGCTTTCACACTTTAACGCATTTTGATTATTTTTTTTACTTGATCGCTTTTAGTGGATACCAATATATCTATTCAGAAAAATTCAATGAAATTTAAAGATGTGTTCTAAGTAGAGAATTTAGATATTAAGTCAACGTTCGTAATTTAAATATAATTTCAAATACAGCTCATCTCATGACAAGAAATGTAGACAATTAATATTATACGGATATTGGAAATATTCCAATGTTGATTAAAATTTATCCATTCGTTTAATCTTCTATTAATCTTCAAAATAACAGGTTTTACGAATAAACTCATACATTTCAGCATTTTTTGAACAATTGCCTTACTTTTGTTCCAACCATTGTCCATGTATCAAATAACTGTCTGTACAAAATGTTTGCATCAGTCCAGAATATATTACTTTCTTCTGAATTTTAAGAGTATTCTTCCATTCTGAACATTAATATATTTTCAAACGCTACTGCATTGTTAAATCATGATTACTGTTTAGAAGTAAGGAAGTAAATTAGCCCATTGACCCATTTTGACCGTAAATGTGTGGTTTGTATCTCTCTACTAAATTTAGAACAAAATACAGAAATATCCCTACGCCAAGGGAAATCAACTAGCATACTAATTAACTCCTAAGAGAAAATTGACTTGAAATAACTCCGAGAGTCTCCCAAGGAAAGAACGCAAGTATCTCGTTAACTGCGTTTTGGTATCTGTTTCCACTGATAAATGAATTGCAGAGGGGAAATAATTGTGCTTAGATAGATCCACCGTGACGACAATTCTTTTTGTGTATTAATGAGTTGTGAGACACAAAAAAATATTCTTCCTAATTATCAAGTTGGTATAAGTGATCTATCTCATTAGAAAAGCTTCTCTGCAATTTTTGTACACAATTCCTCATAACAATAAATGGATATTTGTGCTTCCATTTTTGCACTGGGAAGAAGCGAAATGTGGTTGTCTGAGGATATGTGTTTATGAAACGGAATAAATCTCCAACTGTGAAATCAATGGATGGTGCTAGTTAAATAATAATATATACTTTTATTTTTGCTGCATTTTTTCTATTTCTTCAGAATATATTGATTTAATGTCTGTTTTTAAGGCAGAAATGTTTGTTTTTGTTATCATTAGAATTATCCTCAGCATTACATATTTTTTTATAAATTGAATTTTCATACCATATGATGGAGATTAATTATTTAACTGTTCAATATGATGCAATGTTTAAATATTTTTTGTAATGTTTAATGTTTAAATATGGTCCATCCTTCTAAAAAAGAATACTCTGATGTTCACAATATTTTCATTTGATTAGGATTGTTTGAAATCTTTACTTTATCCATTATTAATTGAAGTTTGTCAAACATTTATACTTTTTTTCCATATCTGTATTTTGTATCTGACATATCTTTAATATTCTTATAGAAATCTTTGGCATTATTCATCTAAAAGTAGTGAATGCATATATACGAGTATATATATATATATATAAGTGTGTACATATAAGAAGATTCTGCGCACTCTGATCGAGAATTATATAATTATTTCTGAACATAGCAAAGTCTAACTGGCCTATGGATTCAAAGCTAATCATATCTAAGACAGTAATATATATCCTTAATCCTTAATATAATATAATAAATGCAAAAGTGTGTCTGTCTGTTGGTTACGCTTTCACGACCAAACTACAAAACCGATTTCGATGAAAATAAACAGAGTTGTAGCTTGAAACCCAGGAACGGACATAGGCTAAGTGAAATCACGTTAAATTAATTATTTTTGACTACAGACAACTATTAAATAATTAACAAAGCCCATTGACTCAGCGATTCTCCATGAAGATTATTTTATTTTTAAACTAGCTGTTACCCGCGACTTCGTGCGCTAAGAATTCGAATTATTCTTTCTTCTAATTCACGAATGTAAATGTTTTGTTGAATTTGGAAAGAGGAAAGTAAAAGTTCTGACGGTTGATAAGACTTAATTGGACGGCTGACAGGAGTGTACTGCACATGTATGCTGATATGGTTATGCGAATTGTTTATCTATGCTAATATACTTTTGTATACCACGTTATTTGCACGGCTGTAGAGGTTTTGTGGGCTGGACACACTTGAACAGGCCACATATAGTTGCCCATGCGAAAAATATGGTTTTCCAAATGTACGCCTGCCACTTTCAGCGTCTGGCCCTAAGCCTGGCAAATGATATTTTTAAAGGGATTTGTTACCATCTGAACTGAGATGATAAATCCTTCGGTATTTACGGAAGACGTGGAATTAAAACACTCTCTCTTCTCCCTATATCAGTCATAGCAGTAGCTTTCATGTCGTTTGGACCTAGGTGTGTAATTTGTAACTGTGTGCCATTGCGATGCCTCGGTATATCAGATTACGTATTAGTAGTACTGGCACACCGACTTTCAATCTCGGCTTGTCGGAAGGTGCCCCTGACAATTCTAAGATGTTGAAGAGCTCTACAAAATACGATGTCTCTTGTTAATGCCCATTACCGTATCTACAGATGGATTTTCTGTAATATCTCACTGTGAAAATTAAACAAAACATCGAGAGAATAATTCACTAACGTCATTGGATCACTGTGTAACCTTATTAAAAGCTGTAAATGCTACGACAACAGGAAATCGGAAGTGTAAAGTCTCCTTTGTTGTTTATGGTCAAAGAAAGCAATATTTCCTTATATTAACTTGAACACTGGCAAAGGCCCGCGTGCGAAACAGTAATTTGGCTTGAATTTATTTCTATAAGAATAAAAAGTCTTGTTAGAAATTACTTTACAAAAATATTTTTAAACCTTAATAACAATCAGAGGAAACAATGGAATCGCAATGGAATTAATAGCATTAAAAAGATCATTTTCTGGTCTTTAAAATGGCATAAAAATAATTGATGTCTAATAAATATTTAAGAAGTTACTAGCAAAAAATGTCTAGGCATTAGGCTTAAAAGCGGCTAATTTTCGTTATTTAATTAAATATCTTAAGAACTAATTAACTCTGAAAGTTGAAAATAGCACCTTTGACCTAGAAATATGCTCTAGAATGTCGTGCGTAAATTTCATGTCGCTACCGTTCACCATTTAGGAGCAGTTCTTGTGACCGACAGACAGACAGATGCATGTAATTTCTGCGTTATTTTATAGATATTTATGAACATAAGCAAATTTTCATTATTTTTCTCTCACTTACACTCATATCAAGACCAATACCATATTCACTACATTTTCGGACCAGCCTGACAAAAAGCGTAAAATAAATATCAATGGAATACAGAACCATAAGATAACAGGATAACAATCTTAACAAATGGAATGAAAATATTAAGAAGTTCTTGAATAGCTATGTATTACATATTTTTTATGCGCGCTTTGTTGATTGCCATTACAAAATGGAGTAAATAAATTCTATACCATAGTTAAATTGTAAAACAATTATAGACCTAAATGTTATCTTCAAAGAATTTTTTCCCTTTCGCAACAATTCTTTAATTCCTAAGGTTTGGCCTAGGCTGCTCTTGTTTAAATATTTTAATTGTAAATATTTTACATTGATTTTCATTGTTCTATTGTCCTTAAGACTATTAATGACATAATTATTATTTCTTAAAATCTTTATAATCTCAAAAGGTCCTTCATATTTCTCCTGGAACACCTGTGGATGAGAAAAATTCTTAACAAATACCTTGTCGCCCAAATTAAAATTCGGCACTTTACGACCCTTGATGTGCGGAGCATTGTTTTTAAAATATTGTTCTTAATTTTTTACAGACTCGTTTCTTATGGAACACATATTATTTCTGATATTTCCCAGATATTTTGATTCATTTTCTGCAGTTACAGGTTCAAAAAAGCTATCAAGAGGAAAATTTTGCTTTCTGCCAAAGAATATTTCTGCTGGAGCAAATTTTGTTACAGAATGAATTGAATTGTTATAATACAATTTAAAAAACAAAAGTTTCTCTGACCACTGAAAAGTACTCTCACATATTGATGCTAAACTTGCTTTCATTGTTCTGTGAGCTCTTTCAAATAAACCATTTGCCATAGGATAGTAAATTGAAGATTTTCTATAATGAATATTTAACCTGTCTAAAAATTCCACCATCTCCTTTGAGATAAAATTAGTAACATTATCTGTAATTAAAAATTTTGAAAGACCAAAATTAGCAAAATATTTGTTTAAACAATTAATGATAGTTATTGAAGTGATGTTTTGTAAAGGATAAGTTTCTAAATATCTACTATAGTGATCAATCATAATTAAAATGAAATTTTTGTTGTCGGTGGATCTAGGAAGTTTACCAACAATGTCAATAGCAATGCATTGACCTGGTGCAAAATTTCTTTTGGGAATCATTTTTGTCTGAGTTAGTTTGGCTTTTGGTTTGTTTTCCAGGCATTTTTCACAATGTTCACAATTTTCTTTTGTATCTAAGTACATACCTTTCCACTGGTACTTGTGACGAATGAAATCAAAAGTTTTCTTAACACCAAAATGTGGAGCATGTGCAGTTTCAATACAAATTTTTATCAAAGATTTTGGAATTACAATTCCATTTACAATTTTCCTTTTATTTTTATGTGCATTTTTTTATCATTAACAAACCTGAATTTACATCTAGAAAATATTGTTTACATTGTTTGTTATCAGTTAAATCATTCATAATTTTACTTAAAACTGCATCCTGTTTTTGTTCAATTAAAATATTCTGCATGGAAAGTTTATCATTAGGTTGAAAAAGACTGATGTTGTTTACATTTAGAGAATTTTCCTCCACAACTCTAGATAGAAAATCAGCGGGATTTAAACTACCAAGTATATGAGTTGGAGTAAATGAAAAAGTGCCAAAATACAATAACCACCTATCAACTATCTCAGGCTTTTTGTCCAGACTCTGATATTCAGTTAATGGTTTAGCATCAATTAAGAGTTCAAAAATTTCCTCCAATAATTGGTCATGAAAATGTTTGACCGAAGTATAAATAGCAAGTAATTCTCTTCGGATCGAAGGATATTAAAATTCTGCTGGTGTTAATTCTCTAGAAAAAAATTCCAAAGGGAAATACACATTGTCTTTTTTTGCAATAATATACTACAAATAGCAATTTTACTAGCATCAGTAATTAATGAAATGGCAAATTTGGATCAAAGTTTTTTAACGTAGGTTTTCTGAGAATGATTTCCTGTACCGTGTGAAAAGCGTTTTCACATTCAACTGACCAAATAAATGGAGTACTTTTCTTTGTTAACTTTACCAAAGGTTCAACAATACCTGCATAGTCATAAATCAAACCTCTAAAATAATTTAGCATACCCAAAAACATTTGTACCTGTTTTAAATTTTTTGGCCTAGGAAAATTTGTGACTTTATTTATGTTTTGCTCTGATGGAGAAAAACCATTAGAATTGAGATCAAAACCTAGATATGTAATTTCTAATTTGTACAACTGTAATTTTGCTGGATCAAGAGTAAGATTAAATTTTACGAGTCTATCAAATACTTCCTACAAAGTTACTTTAAGTTCACCTAAGGAATCTGCTGCAATTATAATGTCATCAAGAAAAAATTGTACATTTTTACCTGTGATACCATTTAAACATTTTGAAATTAGTGTGTGAAAATATGGTGTACTATTTTTAGAACCAAAAGGAAGTCTAGTCGGTTGAAAATTTCCTATTTCTGTACAAAATGCAAGTTTTCTCTTATCCTCATCTGTCAATTTTATTTGAAAGAAAGCTGACTTCAAATCCAAAACACAGTAAATTTTCCTACCTGAAATGTTTTTAATAATTTCAGAAATTTTTGGAAGACAAATTTTGAATGTTTCAGTGATGCTGTTAAAAAGTCTATAATCTACAACCATTCTAAATTTAGGTTCAGAATAACTTTCATTAGGATTTTGTTTTTCTTAATGAAAATTACAGGAAAACAATAGCTCGAAGAATATGGTTCAATGATACCTGCCTCCAAAAGATTATTGATCTCCTGCTGAGAATATTTTTTAGCTATAAGTGGAATAGAATAAGGTTTGGTTTGCAAAGGAAAATTATGCAAAAGAGAAAATTCTGGAGTTACGGCTGTAGTTTCACCAAGAGTTTTGTAAGATTTTGAAAAAACTTAAAAATTTTTGAGAAGTAATTCTTGCATGTCTTTTTTATCTGTATCATTTAAATGATCAAGTTTGAAATCAGATTTGAGTAACTCGTCTCTACGCATTTTATGAATTTCATTTAAGTTTAAGCAGTTAATTTGATAAATATGAGATTCAGAAGGAGACATGATGTCATTTACATCAAATGTTGACAATTTACCCATAATTGTATTCTTTCTTAGATGAATAACTTTGTTTGTTTTATTTTCAATTATGGTGTGAAAAAGATTGGCGTTAGTAGGAACATTTAAGGATTCATTGATTACATAACCCAATTTAATCTTTTTTGGAAAAAAAAATTAGATCTTTTTTTCTTTGAGATGATTTTTGGAACTTTTAAATTTGTTATTTTTATTGAAAGAGGTTGTATTGTAATATTATCGGCTATTTTGATGTTATTCGCTTTAAAAGTTTCCTCGCTGACATTAACTTTCTCACTAGTATTGTTGTTAATTTTTCAAAGCTTTCTCTTTTTTCTTTGTCACTTTCAGATATGTCACAATCAGTAGTTTCACTGTAAACATTGGTAAGAGAATTTTCCTCAAAATCAAATTTTTGATTACCAACTAGAAGTTGTTTGTTTACAGCGTCTATGACAACCTTATTTCTTTGCAAAAAATCATAACCAAGAATTGCATGACAGTGATGTAAATAATTAAATAATATGTTGGGGGAACAAATATTAAGGGCATTAAATATATTGGATGGGACTGCTAGGGTAATTATAAAAATATTGAAGCAAGGTAGATGCCCAGAAATAAAATTTAAATTATAATAAATATTGAACAATTAATTAATACTGGGTATTAAATTAAATAACAATAAAAAAGCAATTCTAACAATACTGATATATCACCTACCTTTGCTGACCTGAAAACCCTAGCTACTTAATTAAAAGTTAATTTGCATATAGTGGTAGTACAATACTAGTTGTAAAAACAAATCAGAGAAATTAAAACAGAATCAAAATCTGTGAATTTAAATCTTTTTTATTTTAGAATAGTTTAAATAAAATTACTTTAACACTGCCACAAGTTACACATATACAAGATGATGCACATTTTTAGAAAATGTAATAACCAAATTAAAAATATGTAGCTACACATAATACAACGCACTGCAGGCTCAAAAAATATATACTAATAAGGATATTAGTTAGAAACCACAAATTTAAGAAACATCTTGATTCTGCAGAAATGGCGGTACATTTACAGAGCACATCACAGTCTTTGTTTCGCTTGTAATAAAAAAAAATAACCAAAGCACACGTTGTATGAAAAATTTGGAGAATTTGTAATATCAAAAATTATGTTATCATTCTTGAGGTAATACAGTCGCATTATTGGTATACTAACAAGTTTCCTTGCACATTTTCATCAACACACAGTTAACGTAAATTTTTGCAGAGCAGGCTATTGAAGAATTATTGCACCCTGATCATCTTTAGTGCAGGGCTTGAATAATCAGAGCACTCTAGCTACTGATTTTCTTTTTATCGAACATTTTAGCACCAAAAGCTGTCACAATTTTCATCTGAATAAAGAAAGATGAAAAGAAAAAACTTTTTTCCTTCGATGACACCATTCACTGCATGAAGGTTTTAAATTCGCAGAATCCAGAAGATTTCAAATTTGCAGAATCAAATCTTACATCATCACACGAAAAAATCTTGTTGAAGACAAATCAAAGCTTGCATCATCACACGAAAAATCTTGTTGAAGAAATACAACACTTGCATCATTTTGTTCCAACGGAAAAATAATAATATATATATAAATGGTTGACTCTCTGAAGGCCTTAAGGTCCCCAGAAGCCTTAAAAAGGCCCTGGGACCTGCAGCTGCCAATACCCTCACTCGTTCAGAGAAGCACACAAAAGAAAGATCCAATCGTAACGGAAAACGATTCCAGTAACAAACGCCAAAAACCTGATAACACCAAAAACCTACGCGCCAAGATGGCGAAGAAATAATCCCGTAGCAAAATTTGAATTTAAAAATTAATAAAGTTGAAACCTTAATGGAAACAACAACAAAAATTAAGACAAATACTAATTAAATCGAAAACAAAGTAAATAGTTAAGTAAAATTTAGAAATTAAATGAAACGGCTAAAATTAACGTTTGAATTTCAAAATTAGCCAAAGTTGCCACAAGAAAATAAAGAAACTTTAGTGGCGAAGAATTAAATTAATTAAAAATACTGACAAAGCCGAAAAATGATGTTGATGCAATATTTGCAATCTAACAAGTCAGAATTCGAAGGATTCATAGTCACAAAAAATTGATACGAAAACAATTTTTTTTCAATTTTGAATTTTAAATTAATTGCTGACATATATGGAACTACTGTGTTATCTAATGTTTTGATTCTAACCATTCATGAAATGTACTCAATTTAGTTTTCGTTTTGATTTTATCCACAACATGTGGCTGGATTAAGCTTACATTAGCGCCTGAATCAATAAGACATTTTAATTGAGTCCCACAAATTTTTATATTAACAATTGGAAGATTGTTGCTATTGTTAGTGCACGACATTAATATGTTAGTCTCTGTGTCGTCTAAAACTTTCTCTTTTTCATTTTGATTTTGAATTGGCTGTTTAGTTGGGCTATTATTTTTACTTTTTGACTTTTAAGTCTGAGATTTATGTTTTTTGATTACATTCTTATGTTTTGATTTTTCACTATCATACTTTTCTAATACTTTGACATTACTCTCCTGTTTTTTCTTTGTTACATGAGATTTTTTTTGTTGTTTTCAAAATCATAACTCTTTTTTTAAAGACTCCTGCCAAATAGAATTCTTTTTCTTGATATTTGCAAGAATCTTCTAGAAGTTTAAAACATTTCTGTAACCTCTGTTCGAAGCACTTCTGAAGTTACCCCTGAAATTTCTGCCAAAATTACTCCTTTGATTTTATCAAGAGCGGTATGGATGACAATTATTAGAACGAAATGTTCTGTTGTTGCTTAGCCTGTTATTACCTCTGTTTAATCTCCCCCTGGTGTAAAGAAAACAATTTCTTCCTATGTGGTTGTTAAATTTTCCACAGATTTGACACTGAATTTGTTGATTAATTTGTACATTACTCGAGGTAGATGGTGCTTCTTTCAAACTATTGACTGTCATATTTTGAGTTGAAATAGCATTAACTCTCTCAGAAAATTCCATAATTTGTTTATTTGTGGCTAACTGTTGAGATAAGATTTGATTTATACCAGAGTCTGTTGCATTAAATTCACCACTGTCTTCACTCAGAGCAATGTCAATATTTTTTGCCATTGCTACAGCAGATTTAAATGACGTTGGCCCAAATTTCTTAACTTCGACCCTGATGTCTGGTCTTAATGCCACAATAAATTTTGAAAGTTTTAACTTTTCTGTCAAAGTTGCTAAATTTTCCTCTGCACTGCCCTTTGGATTTACAAATTTTTCAGTACTTAATCTGACCTGATCTGTCAAATCTGAAATTGATTGGCTTACTTTTTGTTTTAAATTGTGAAACTGCCTTTGAGCTTCTTCAAAATTTGGTTGTTTACAAAATTTTTCTTTTAGCTTGCTTACCAAAGAATCAAAATCGTTAATATCTTCTAATTTTGGATTGCTCACCAAGAATTTGAGAGCCTCATCCTTCAAATTGAGTTTTAAAACTAAGATTTTTTTGGTTTCAGCCATTTTTCCAAGCGAGCAATATCATTTAATTGTTTAATAAAGAATTCGAAACTGTCCTCCTTTCCTTTAAAGGGTGTGAGAGAGGCAACTAAACTGTTAGACATGATATTTCAACTAAATATACTGACAGATAAGAAATATATATATATCAGATATAAAAATATCTAAATAATATGCAAAAATTAATATATGTAAAAGTCATGTAAAAACACTGAAAAACATAGATCCAACAAGTTTTGAAACACAATACCAAAAAATATATGAAATTATTTTCACTAAATTACTACCATTTTAATTTTATTTCTTCAGAGGAGACTGGAGTATCGAAACAAAAATATAAAAATTTTTAATACTCTCTGTCATGTACATCACTGTTAAATTGAAATTAGTTACCAGTAAAATTAAATTTATTACATAACCAAATTCTTAACAATGAATAATCATAACACAATTTTTCTTTTGACACGGCGCCAAAATATTGGATGGTGGGTATCATTATTATGAAACGTTAATGCAAAGTAGGTGCCCAATGTTAAAATTTAGATTAAAATATGTATAAATTATTAAATCAATACTGGGTACTGGAATATAAAACACAATAATATGCAATTATATCTACACTCATATAAATCACCTACCTTTGCAGACCTGAAAAACTTGGCCTGTAAATAAATTATCTGAATACACTTTAGTACATTGCAAAATCGTGAGATCAAATTAGAGAAATTGAAACAAAATCAAAATATTAGAATTTAAATCTTTTTATTATAGAATAGTTTAAATTAAATCATTTTAATCTCTGCCATGAGTTATACATATACAAAAATGATGCACATGACTAAAAAATGTAACATCCAAAATAAAAAAAAATGTAGATACACATTGCAAAGCACTGCAGGCTTAAAAAAATAGTAATGATGATACTATGTAAAAACAACAAATTCAAACACATTTTTTGTTTCTGCAGAAAACTAATTGTGGTACGTTGACGATGCACACCGCAGTCTTTGTTTGCTTGTGAAAACTTATTAAAACACACGATCTATGAAAAAACTCGAATAATTTGCACTTTCATAAAATTATGTATTGAGCTCTAGGTGGTTCAGTCGCATTATAGATGCTCAAACACGCTTCCATGAGAACTTCCATCCACTGTTAACGTAAAGAAACTTTCTAAGAGCAGGCTGTTCAATAATTACAACTTGATCATTTCTAGTGTACTGCAATCACTTATTGCAGGGCTTGGTAGGTTGAGTAATCCGTTCGCTCGATCTACTGATTTGGATAGCGCAAAGTCACCCCAAAAAGCTGTCACAATAGCCTCCATTGCACACATGAACACGAAAACTTTGGTTGACACCATTCAAAGCATGAAGATTTCAAACTCGCAGAAAAAACATACTATCACCAAAAACTTGTTGGAGAATCGAACTCTTTCTTTTCAATTTCCAACGGAAAAAGAAAGTAAATTTGCAGGGAAAAGCTTCCTGAAGGTCC
Organism: Araneus ventricosus; assembly: GCA_013235015.1. Classification (NCBI taxonomy): domain Eukaryota; kingdom Metazoa; phylum Arthropoda; class Arachnida; order Araneae; family Araneidae; genus Araneus; species Araneus ventricosus. The sequence continues at coordinate 14,754 of BGPR01017317.1, read as the reverse complement.
AAAGGCCTCCAGGAGCCCGCAGGTGCAATCACCCCTTTTCGTTAAGTCAAGCAACACTCAAAAATTCAAATTACAAAAATAAAAACGCTTCCAGTGAGACGCCAAAGCCTAATAACATAAAAATTCCTACGCGAACCAGGATGGCGAGTAAATAGTCCCGTTTAAAAATTTTGATTTATAAATTAATAAAGTTGTTAAATTAATGGAAAAGACAACAAAAGCTAAGACAATTAATATTTAAGTCGAATACAAAGTAAATAATTAAGAAAAATTTAGATATTTAATGAAACTGCTACAAATTACCGTTTGAATTTCAAAAGTTTCCTGAAATGCCACAAGAGATTAAATAAACTTTGGTGGCGAAGAATAAATAATTAAAAATACTGATAAACCGAAAAATGATGCAGATGCAATTTTTGCAATCTAACAAACTCCATAAGGCACTTTTTGAAACATAGAGAAGAAGTATTCATAGTTTGGAATTATTTTTAAAAATTTTTTCGGTGTCGTATTTCTTGGTATCGAAATCAAGAACTTAAGAGTTTCAGAAAAGATTTTTTATCAAGTTTATGTGAATTAATGTTTTCAAAGTATAATTTAGACGAAATAAATTACTAGTTCTCACGTTTTAGAAATTTCTTTGTACGAAAAAAGCATACCATGAAAATTATGTTTCAGAGCATAAAATTTTTTTATATTCCAAAGCGACTAAAGTGCATTAAAAATGGTCAGAAATATGCATAAGAATATTCCATTAATACATAAACACATGATTGACAAACATGGTCTTGATACACTAGCTCAGAAAAAAATACACGGACGTCAGCAAATAAATGTATAATTTCAATTAATATGAACAAAAGACATAAAGCAACCACTGCATTTTGATGAAATTTGTAAGAAGAAACTAATTTATTTTAGCTAATTATTTTTATTTTAATATATTTTCATCTTTAATCCGGTCTTATTTTAATATTTACTAATAAATATATAATATAATCCATAAAAATTGATGAAATAAGCTTAGTTCAGTAGAAAAATTTATCTGCTAAATATTGGAGCACAAGGTTCACTATACATGAATCACTATGCAAAAATTTGTTAAAATTTTCAATGAAATATAAATAGAAAATATCCAATTATTTTGGTACTACATATCCACGCATATGAAAGAATATATGCAGAGAGAAACAAACTAAGATTTTACGCTATAACTATTCTTTGTTCTGTATTTGAGTCTCTACAGTTCATTTTCTGCATCCTTTTTTCATATCACTCCCAATCTCGGCCCTTGACAGAAAAGTCCATGCATAATTAATAAAAAGGAACGAAATAATACCAGAGAAAGGAACGTGTGTTTATTGGAAGAGAAATAAATTCATATGATGCAGAAAAAATTTTGGAACGAAAGTACACGAAGTGCTGAAGCATAATTGTTTACCGTCAACTCTGTCATTTCGAGAGATGCAGGCGTAGCGCAAATATAGGACATTTTACTTTTATCGGGCTTTTCTGAAACTATGGATAGAGACTAGGCTCTCGTTAGGAAAGTGAAGAAGTTGAAGAGAAGTTGTCAGATGCAGCAGATAACAAAATATTTTGACAGCAACCGAGATCCAAAATGAATTTCGATTGTCAACTAAAAAGAGAGAAGTGAGCAGAGTTGTTTAAAAACACTTTTCCGAACTTCTGACTAGATTTATTTCATCGACATGTCTGAAATATGCGAGAGAACTCATTATCAGTCATTTAAAATTCATTTTGTTCCTCCTTTATTTTGCTTGCTTTACAAAAATTAAAAGTGCTGCATTGTACGATGAGAGTTAGAACGGTATATTTAATATAAATTCCAGCCTTAACTTAAAATATATGCCAAGGTTTTTTGGAGTGTTAGCCATTATTTTTTATATATTATTTAATTCATATTAGGGTGAAATGGACAAAAGAAAAAATAATTTTCATTTATTGTGATGCACCCTAATAAAATGAATAAAGTTTTATCATTCATTTTATTATATTTATTTTTTTATTTATAACAAATAAGATAATTTTTTTTTTAAATTGATGTTAATAATATTTAAGAATAATAATTATTGTTCCAAGAAAGACTTTTTTCATTTTGAAAGTAAATAACAAAAGTTGTATGAGTGATATAAAAGAAAAATTTTTATTCTATGTTGTGATTAGTGTATTTAATATATATATCACCTCAAAATATGGTTTCATCTATTTTCATAAACATTTTTAAATTGAGTCCCAAATAATAATTTTAAAATAAAGAAAAAACATATTATTTAAGAAATCTCATATTTGAATCATTATTATTCGTTGAAAAAATATATTACCAGAATTTTTAGAAAATAATTAAATAGTAAAATTCAAAACAATATGCACGAATTTAATATTTATCATTGGCATGTAAGCATAATTTACATTAGGATATGAAGGAAATTGATATTAAAAGATAATTATGCTTCTTCAAGAAGAAAAACTAGCCTTTGGTCGATAGGCTTTTGATTAGATGTTTTTGTTTTGATTTTTAAATCGCCAGCAATTTTGTCTCAATTCGCTTAAAAACCAAAATCAAAATTGATAGGCACGTGAAAAAAGTAAAAACTTGAAGAAAATAAGGGCATTTGTCATGTACCATTTACCAGAACATTCTCTCTTTTCTGGCATTTGACATTTATATAGTTTTGATCCTAAATAGCAAAATTCACAACAATATTTGTTTTTGTCGTAAGTTTACGTATTACGAGAAAATTAAATACATGAATTGCTTTTGAACTTAAAGTTTTCTTTCTAATTCATCAATAAAAATAATAAACATCAGAGAATTCTTTATTTCCAAAAAATTGTTTCTGCTCTTTTATTTCAATTAAAACGTAAATATAAATTATTTAAAATTTATAATTAAATATTAATGAAAACTGCAACAAATATGTAAAAAATGCGTCGTATACGGTTAAACCATCTTTCCTACTACATTCATTGAATTAAAGTAGTGACAACACTAACAATCTGTGCAAGTAGTACTCTGGCATACAAAAGTTAAGGAACATTCCGTAAAATGAGAGAAATTTGCAATTAATACGAAAACTATGTTTCGAAATCAGTTTTGGAGAATCGTGAGATATACATATTGCAGTGAAGATTCGATCACAAGGGGCAATTAGGGGGACCACCAGCAAGGGATGAAGACGAAAATGGAGTTTCAAAGATCCTGTTTCACAGAAAACTGATAAAGAGATGAAACTTAAAAATTTTAATCTTCGAACAGTAACATTAAATTTTAGTAAAATTGAATATCTTGAATACCATGAACACTTATAAATTAAATACATTATTTAAATTGCATTTTCTCGAATACCATTCGAAGATTAAAGTTTAAAAAATATCAGTTTCTGCAAGAACCCTCATCAGTTAGCTTCTCTTAAAGATAAATTGAAATTCACATCACTGAAATGCCGACAGCTTTCTGAATTTTAATGGGATTCAACTGGATTTTTTAAAAACAGTTGCTGTATATATCTGGCTTTGAAGTTATGAAAGAAAAATTCCACTGCGTCTCGCACATGCGCAGTAAAAGAGTATTTAGCACAAAAACTCATATTTCCTGTAATATTCAACGTATTTACTTCAAAGTTTAATAAAATACATCTGTAACATATTGTCAAGTGTTCTACAAGTTTCGAATAATTTGAATGAAAATTCTGCATGTTACAAGCAAAACACATATGGAAAAATTTCGGATTTTTTAAAGAAACATTTATATCTTCCCGAATATTTGTGTTATGCTTACGAAAATGCTTGTAAATATTATGCACATTAAACCACAACCATTGATAAAAGTTACATCTCGTTATCAGCTTTCTGTGAAACAGGATGGGTGAAACTCCATTTTCGCCTTCATCCCTTTCTGGTGGTCCCCCTAATTGCCCTCGTGACCCTATCTTTACTGTAATATGTATATGATACTCTATTGAATGTCACACGATACTCCAGAAATGATTTCGAACATAGTTTTCGTATTAATTGCAAATTTCTTGCATTTCACGAAATGTTCCTTAAGTTTTGTATTCCAGTGTATTTATCTCTATAATTTTAAATTTTCTATGTAATGTGATCACACACACAATTAATTTAATTTGTACTCAATGTTATATGAATATATATGATGTTATATGTTATATTATCATGAACGAATAAGTTTATCACGTCGCGCAAAACTCTCCTCATTAGAGTCTTTCTGGCACTCTGGTGCAAACATAATTTCTTTCTACTACAAGGTTAATGTGGAGCCCATATTAATTTCTAATTATCGATTGTTAAATTCTGTTTCAGAAAAAATGTCTCTTTATTCTAGCAGAGTCTGTTCAACCTGAAAACATTTAGAAAGGATGTCATTGAAACACAAGATAAATATATGTTTTTAAAATAATTGAAAAAATTAAATTTTCATAAATTATTAATTTTATTTTTGATGGTAGAAGAAGGCGATCAATATCTGAACAAAATGTTTCTTCATTAACGATTATATGATGCAGAAAATTGTTATGGAATGTAATAAGGTAGGTGAACCAAAGGTTGCCAGTGTTCCTAAGGTAACCCACCCGCCAAAAGTGGAATTAATTTCACTTTTTATCACAACGTGGTGCTACTGCATTTTAAGCATTTTAAATCATATATCTGCTGTGCACGTGGCTGCATTCGAAAAGATTACCTTGATCGACCGCCATGGTATGCTGTGAAATAAACTTTTCAGGAGTAGTCGTTCTAATTTCCAGGTGAAAAGATATTTTAATTTACATGTGTTTAAATTCTTAGAACTGTGAGTTATGATATTTTTCTGAAAGCTTATTTCATTCTCTTAACCAAATTTACTTCAATTCTAATAAAGTTATCATATTAATACTCTTAAGTCGTGCAAATGGCTACCATATGCATGTTCAGAAGGTGGCCTGGCTGTTGGGCCACCTTATTAAACAAATATGGAAATCAATGCAGTAAGGGTAATTTTCAAAATATCTACTTAAATATCTGAAAAAATTATTAGCATTGATTGTTAAATTCATAACAATAGAAGTTGTATTTTTTATTTAATTATTGAATAGTGGTTAATTTTTATTTGCATATCAGAAAATTCTCAGGAAATCTAAAAGAAACTTTTGTTAATTCTTAGACTAGTAATTGTTATAAGTATAAATATAAATTATTTCACATTGTAATACTATTCTAGTAGTAAAAATAGTTTCCCGAGTATTTTTTTCACATTTTAAAAGTGATTTCAATATATGGGCCACCTTTGGAATACTATGCGCAAAAGGTGGCCCATTAGCTACGATTTATAAATTGTATTATAAAAATAATTAAATTTGATTTTAAAAAGAAAAGTATACTTGGTATGTGTTAGAGATAAATGTAAAATTTTACCAAAAAATTTCAGCCATACACACCTAACCGGAGAATTTAAAAAAATCCTCAAAGTTTAACTATGGCCACCTTTGGCTAACCTATATTAATGTTATCGCATAAAAATAGCTTAGTGTCGCCGTCTGAGAGTAGCTTTTATCTTCGTGAACAATAAAGTTATGGGAGCTTACGGAACACTTCTATAATTATATTATGCGCTTGAAATGTTCTTGACGTTCTGAAGCAATTTTTGACTTCGAAACATCAAAAATTCTTCGTGAAATAAATATTTTTCGCAACACCCACTTATATGACATACCTTAAATTGAAACTCCATCGTATTATTTACTTTAAAGCTTCCAGAGAGGAAAAGTACGGAAAAGAAATAGATGGATTTTTAAAATAAAATGTTCTCTGTCTATTGGAAATGGGGAATGTTGCCACTGGGAAGCATTTTCGATTTATTTTGCCTCATGTTTCATATCAGTGACACTGGAGAAACAAGAAAGTCGAATCACGGCTGCTTCTTTATACAATAAATATATAAGCAAATGTAGGTATCAAGGTTGAGCCTGAATGACGTAGATAGGAACCACGCTTTCTGGATCTCCTCATCGAGTGAACATAAGAAAAAAAAGAAGTGAGACAGTCCTAGACAAAAATATAGGAAACCAAGCAAAAATGCTGTTTATAAGAAACAGGAATCAAAAGAAAACAATAATATAAAAATGGCATCCGCGATCTACAGTACCTTCAAAAATACTCTGGGTGGAGTAGAACAAGCTTCGAAAGGAGAAGATTTTACTCCAATTTCATTTGCGCTTACGACGGAAAAGCTCTACTGGAAATCTGATTTTATCCTTTCCCGAAAAGAAAAAAGAACTTATTAAACAAATAAACCTATACAAAAAATTATACAATATTTATATTATATATAT